>CAKLIZ010000614.1:59680-86590 GCA_922035795.1 Oreochromis mossambicus
ACACACACACACACACACACACACACACACACACACACACACACACAATCATGAGACCCTGCAGATCACAGCTCAGTGAGCAAAGGCTGAAAATCTGAATCTCTGCTCTGCGCACATTTCTTTGGAAAGTCGTCCTTCGTGAACACCACGCTGTAATTGCCGGCCTTGTCCACGATGTCCCACCAGTCGATGGTCTCTATGTTGCACAGCAAAGGATTGTGGGTCACCTTTACACCTCCTTTCAGGATCTCTGTGAGGAGATAATGAAGCAGACATAAGCCAGCACGTCAACACGTTTTCCAACATCCTCCAGTCCGACAGGTCGTCTCTAACAACTATCTGTGACCACAGAAACTTTTATTCTGTTTTTATAAACAGAAAGGATCAAACTCTACAGCACGGACGTCGTTTTACATCGTGGGACACACACTGACAGCGATAATAACATTCATACGACTTATGTTGTATGAACAGATATGAAGGTCTTTGTCAGCAGGAAATTGATGCCCTTCTTCACACTTTCCATCCTGTGACCCAAACTGAAATCTTTATTGGACCGATTCTGGTCCCTGGGCCTTATGTTTGACATGCCAGCTCTAGAGGTTTAAGGGACATCTTCATCTTGATTATCTAACATCTGAAATTGTGATGTTGCAGCACTAAAATCTTCAACATAGTTTTTGAGTTGAGGAATTTTTGGAGGAAGACGCAAAGTATTGAAACCATTAAAGAGATTTATTTTTTTTAATATAGTCCACCGAAATCCAACGAAGCATCTCTGTGAGAGCTCTCTCCACAGCACAGACTTTAAATTTCGCTTCATGCCGAGTCCACAGTTCAGCCGAAGCAGCGAGTGACGGCCTGGGTGTGGTCTATTTCCTGCTGCTAGAGCACAATCAGGTGTTGACTGAAGAGTTTTAAATGGTGTGTCCACCCGGGCACCCAGCTCAGCGTGGGTGTCATCACCTCTTCTCAGCAGAATGAAGCAGAAAACAAAGAGCTGACCAAAAATAAAAAGTGAAGGTGCACAGGAACTCCTCCTGCCGGCACACAGCTGCACTTGTGACAGGCAGGACATCAGCATGTAAAGTGTGGGTTACACTCAGGCTCAGTTTGAAAACAGTGTCAAGTCTTCTTCTTTTAGCTCGTGTCTGAATACTTTTAGCTGCAGTTCTTGTTGAGAATCAGGATCTCCAAGTCAGGAGCTGTTGTTCTCAGCAAGAACAGGGTGGAGCGCCCACTCTGGGTGTAGCAGTGTCTCAGGGTCCTGCAGCCGCCGGCTGCAACGTTCCTCCACTCAAATCACACTATTAGCGTTTCATAACGCACGGTTTTTGTTGTTGAAGTGTAAAAACACAGTGTTCATAACTTTAACACACTCCATCTGTAGGCGCAGCCAAGGGTGGAGGCTGTCACACCCTCGCTTTCTGCAGATCTTGTGATTTTGTTGGCTTCTTGGAGCGATGACCTCTGGCTTGCACTGCGGTGTTTTGTAACAGACATTCAGCTCAGCTCCTTCAAACCAGAGGCTGTGGAGTGAAGTGGACTGGCCACTCTGTCCTCAGGGAGGAATTCAAGGTAAGCTCACGGACAGAAGCAGTGGAAACGAGCAGGGAATGCCTCTGTGTTTCAGGAGAGCGAGGTCTGACCATCTCTGCTTACACCTCTGAGCACCTCTGTATGACCTCAAGCTGGACTCTGGACCGTGGGCATGAAGTCGTCCGTCTTTGAAGCTGTTACAGAAATACTTCAAGGTTCCCAGAAGCGCGAACTAAATGTGTGGATCCATCTGGAAATCTCTCCTTTCCCAGGCTTCCTGAAGTACACAATGCTAATGTTCTCTGTATTTTGTTGGCTGTTCCAAAATCTGAGTGTCCTTGAACTACTCACCAGCTCTGAATTACCTGGGAAACTTTGCACTCTCTCATCTCGTGCATGCGTGCATGTTTGTGTGTGTGTGTGTGTGTGTGTGTGTGTGTGTTTGTGTGTGTGTGTGTGTGTGTGTGTGTGTGTGTGTGTACCGGTCAGGCTGCTGAGCTGCAGCTGTTTCAGGCCGCTGGTGTAGTTGAGCGTTGGAGATGAGGCGTTCTTGTGATAGTTGGACATCACCAGCAAAGCGAACCGGCCTTCGTACAGGTTCTGTCCCCGGATCAGTCTCAGGTTGACCAATGGGATGGTCGCCACATCGTTCATAGCGATCAGAACATAACCGCTTACTTCCTGGATGGACTAAAGCAAAGAGGAGGATAAATGAGTCCAAATAAAGTCAGTCATTATTGTCAAAGTAGCCTTTAACAACACTCTGATAATCGCTTATTGATCGGTTTGATTAACATCATTTTGAAACGCTTTGCTCGCTGCCCTGTTTCTGTGTTTATGTATGAATGTGTTGCTGAAACCTGCCCTTCATCTGAGGCTTTCTTTCAGTGTTCAGTCACTTTTATGTGCAGGCATGGTCACATGACTCCCACACGGTGCTTCTCAAAGTGTTCCCCTTCTCTTATTTTCTAACATCTGGGTTTGATTTCCCAAAAGCAGAGCTCCTCAAGGCAACCTGATAACAGAGGCTCCTTGAATGCAGCACAGACACAGTTGTGTTTGTGTGAGGGAAGAAAAAACACTAAAAACACAGATGAGTCCACCGAGGTGCTCGGCAGCCACCAAACATTTCCTCAGGCAGCGAGGCGTTCACGGACCAGTATAACCTCAGGTGGGCCCAACCAGAGCAACAGGAAGTCTCTTCAGTGTAAAGACGTTCACCTGATAAACGTTCTGAGTAACCTTCGCAAAAATGAGTGATTTTAACATCGTATTTTAGGTTTTCTGTAGTTTCTCTGTTAGTTTGTCTGTTGCTGGTTTTATTGATTTTATTTTTTGGACTTTTCTTTCACTTTATTATTTGCTTTGGTTAATTTATAACCCTAACCTCTAATTACTGATTTATAATCATTCATTTTATTTGTACACTGATTTGTTGAGGCTGAGGGACGGTGGCTCACCTGCAGGAAGGACAGGTCGTGGTGCTCCTGCGTGTAGGTGATCTCCAGGTTCTCCAGCACCACGGAGCAGTTGGAGTACATCCTCACCATGCTGTCGTAGTGCTGCTCGTACGTCCCCAACAGCGACAGGTGGTTGCTCATTCCCTGACACACTGAGAGAGAAAGAGAGGAGTGCACAACATCAGCTGCAGTTCCTCTAAAGGCCACTGGATGATGCAGTTTCCTGATCTTGTGCCCTGAAGGGAACAGTCATCACTCTGAAGTGTGCCTGTTTTGGCTTTTTCTGTTTTTTGACTCTTGGATCTCATGGATGCCTCATGTGCAGAAGCCCCACCCACCTGCTCATCAGCTCATTAGAGATTTCTAATAAAAAATTTCTAAAATAATCTGTCATTTAGATTTTTGGGGGGTTAAATATTTAACCAAAAGTCCTAAATATTATTTTAGACGCCCAAATTTAGAGTTTCTTCACCACAGACACTCCTTTGGTGTCTCAAACAGGAGGGGATGTTTCAGAGTTCACAGGTAATGAAACCCAGTCATCAGGTCATTGTGTGATGTGTTCAGGAAAGCCCCGGGCCAAAGCAGGAAGGTGTAACGCAGCTTTAAACTGTAAAAACAAGAATCGGACGAGTTGGGCGGCAGCTGTGGAGCCTGTGACGGTGTGAGGAATGAAGCCCGGCAGGTTAAAGATCAGCCACTTCCTGCTGAAACGAACACATCAGAGCTCAGGTTGCACTCACAACTTCACCTGAAAGTCAGTGGAGGAGATCTGAGTGCAAAAGCAACCTGATCACACTAGAGGCTCAGACTGTACCGACAGATTTTGAACTTCACATCACAGAGTGAGTTCAAACATCTATATGGTGACGGCCTCGGGCCTTTCTCACCTGTCCTGCAGGTTTTCCTCACACCTGATCTAAACACTGCAGTTCAGAGCACTAAGCTCCTGATGGTCTTTCACTCCAGTAACAGGTACAGGAACACGGTGCAGAGCAGCTGTCACCTATCTCACCTCCACCTGTTGCCTCCACTCTCCTCAGACTTTAAGCAAACAGCGAACTGAGGACCTCTAAACGTGTCTGGCTGCACACCGATTGGCTGTTCACCCACTGTGACATCACAAAGATAACACAGCTGCTCTTCATCTGAAGGGAAGCGACCCATTGGTCAGGGCCGCGCAGAAAAGTTCAGACATGTGCTGTTACTGTACATGTGATGCCATAAAGTCAGCTAACGCCTGTTTCCTTCTATCCTCTCTTCTTTCCTTCATTTATCAATTTACCCATCTCTCCTTCCTTTCTTCCATCCTTCTTTCTTTCTTTGTATCCTTCTTTTCCACTTTTTCTTTCATCCTTCCTTCCTTCCTCAACCATTTCCTCAGTCCTTTCCTTCTATTTCTATTTATGCTCTCCCCTACATAGCAAAATTGGTATGGCCCACACAATGTGCTAACACATGGCTCACATACCGCCAAAAATGACGGCCCTTTGGTGGCCCAGATCTGGTTTGCCAGAGGTGGCCCACACATGGGCCAGCACAAGGCCAGCTGCAGACACACTGGTGGTCCTGTGCTGGCCCAGATGTCAGCCTAATGTGTACCTTAATCAAGCCATGTCATAACAACATGTGTTGAACATAATAGTGCAAAAGTAACATGATAAAACTCTGTTCAGACAGTGAATGGACTGATTCTCATATAGCGCTTCTGTACTCTCCCAGATTACTCAAAGTGCTCTATACAACATGCCACATTCATCCAATCACACACTTTCTCTAAACTGAGTGTTTCCTAACTGCATTCATATTCCTGACATGCAGACTGGAGGAGCCAGGGATCGAACCACAAACCACTCAGTAGGTGACCTGCTCTACCTCCTGAGCTACAGCCACTGAGTGGGAAACATGAGTGAACCCTCACTAGTTTTTGGATAAAGTGTACACTCACAAACCTGTCAAGCCTGCATTTGAAACGTTGGCTACCATAGCAGTATAGTATTGCAACATGGCATTTGGGTCTTCTAACTAAAATAGGAAAACAGGAACATAAATATTGCCATCATTGCCAGACCTGGCCCATATCTGGTTGACATACACTCTGCCATGACACCAGTCAGTCAGAAGTGCCAGCTTGATGCTGGATCCCGGCCAGACCTGTTTCTATGAGCCTGGACCACAATCGGGCCAGATGTGGAATGCCATCACATAAACAGTGCCATCATTGCACACCTGGACCATATCTGGATGACATACCACTTACCACGCCAGAAGTCAGCCAGCAGTGCCGGCTTGACACCAGACCCGGCCCAGACCTGTCTGCTATGTGGGTTATTCTTCCTTTTTTATTTTAATTTTTCCCACTTTTCTTTCTTCCTGTCTTTCCTTGTGTTGTCTCCTCCCACTCACTCCCCCAAGGTCCTCATCCTCATCTGTCCTCTCCCACTCATTAATCCCCATCTCTCCTCCAGCACTCCATCCTTTTCTGTGTTCCCAACATTCACTTTTTTCCCTCCTTTCCTCAATTTCTTTTCTGTTTTCACAGTTTTATCACTAAACTCATCCTTTCTCGCTCCTCCCTTCCTTCCTTTCATGTTTTCATTCCAGTTAAAGCGCGATGACATTCACGACAACGAGACAACATGAACGTTTGGATTTCTTTGGATTCAAACACATTTTTGTTAACTTTAGAGGAAGCACGAGTCTCATCATGATGGAGGAAACCGACACTGACGTCATCTCCTGTGTCTCTGTGAGTCCATCTTCAAACAAACCTTCTGATAATTTGGCACCTTTAGAGGATGTAAACAGGAAGTGTAATACAGTCATAGAGTCGGGAAGTTATCTGAGCTGCAGGCGTGTTTGTTGGAAATTTAACTGCTCATATTTTGGCAAAATGACAAACGCAGCCAAACTGACTGTTTGCAGGGCTCCCATGCATGTGCAGACATGCAGCTGTCACCGGAGCGCTGACGTATGGAGCATGAAGTCTTTGACGTGCACGCAGGTTTAAGGACAGCTGTCAGAAGCAAAAGCCAAAGATTTCTTCTAAAAGTGTAAATAAAGTGAATGTGTGGGAAAACGTAACATCCAGGAGAGCGGCGTGTCGCGGTCGCTGCTGCAGCGCCCAGGTTATGTGGAGCTCGTGATAAGTAATAAAGAACGTTAAGGTATTAAAATATGACAGCTCATAGTGATGACATGCATCTGTACACACACACACACACACTTACACACACACACCCACAGAACTGTTTGTACAGAAACTGGTCTGATCTGTCAGATTTTTGGACGTCATCCTCGACTGCTGCACGGTACGCTGCATGTTAAAGTCCCTCCTTTGTATACATATGTGTGTGTGTGTCTGTGTGTGTCTGTGTGTGTGTATGTGTCTGTGTGTGTGTGTGTGTGTGTGTGTGTATGTGTCTGTGTGTGTGTGTGTGTGTGTGTGTCTGTCTGTGTGTGTGTATGTGTCTGTGTGTGTGTATGTGTCTGTGTGTGTGTGTGTGTGTGTGTCTGTCTGTGTGTGTGTGTGTGTCTGTGTGTGTGTATGTGTCTGTGTGTGTGTGTGTGTGTCTGTGTGTGTGTGTGTGTCTGTGTCTGTGTGTGTGTGTGTCTGTGTGTGTGTGCATTTTTCTTGGAAGGCCACAGAGCACTCAGAACAAACTGCCTTAGCAGTGTTTCATGACACACACAGTTTCCCAGCAGCAGCTGTGCACTCAGCTCCTGTCAGTGTGTTTAACACCAAAACTCTGCAGGCATCTTCATGTTTCTGAAGATCAGCTGACTTCATGATGGATGGAAATTGAATTGAATCCACCTCAACAGCTAATCTAAGTCTCAGTCGCTCTGGGTTCTCCACTCAGGAGGAAGTTCCTGTGAACAAACTCAGCCACGAGCCCAAAGCGTTTGCCCAGCCTCCAAACTCCACAGATTCCTGAATAATGAGCTGGACACGCTGAAACACGCCTGGTCCTCTAAAGCTCCGCCCACAGGCCTCAGGACCCTCAGAATCCACTATGGGGACATCCACAGTTCATCACAGGTCAGAGCTCAAATATGAAGATTTAGATTTAGGTGGATTAAACTGTCCGACTGTACACGGCTCCCACTCACACACGTTACCTGGGCAGGCTGCTCAGGTGAGCTAACAGCTGCCTAAGTTTGGCGGGAACTTGTTTTTTTTTCAGCCCACATCTTTCCCAGGCAGCAGGCCATGAGTCAGAGAGGTGGACCGGAGCTGTGGAGGGGGATGCTCCTGCCTCAGGCTGCAGGCCGGAGGCTCCACAGCCTGCAGCAGGTTGTTGTTGGGTCCTTAGCTCACAATAAATAAATGGTAAATAATATTGAACTGAATGTGTGGAGCCAACTGTGTCGGTTAAGCAGATTTTTCCAGATCATATTTTTCCTCAATTTTTTTCACACAGGAAGTGAAAACGTCAAAAATCTCGCTAGCTGAGCTTGAGCGTTTTCCCGTTGAGGTGAGGAGGTAAATCTCTGCGGCCATGACACACAGGAGCAAATAGTGCGTTATTTTCAGCGGCGGATTGATCGATGTGTGCGTGCTGAAGCAGACCTGCGGAGGCTGCACGTCGCCCCGTGGTTCGTGCATGTCAGCGATCGTCCCGCCGCCTTCTCGCAACTCAGATAAATCACACGTGAATCAGAGTCAGACATGAAGAAACTGGATCAGTTAAATCCTCTTTATCCTCTCGTCTTCCTCCTCTGCCTCCGTGCTGACTCAGCACAGCACCGACAGGAGGAAAGACGGAGCGTTACTATGAAAGGGAAAGTTTCTAAATCCCCTGATCCTGTAAAGCAGCAGCTCTATGTGTGTGTGTGTGTGTGTGTGTGTGTGTGTGTGCTGTGATTAGACAAACTGTTCTAACTGTCAGGGTCAGGGCGCCACATTTATCTCTGTCAGCAGGTCGTCTACCTCTGCCTGCCTGCTGGCTTCATGTTTAAAGGTTCAGCCTGTCTTCTTCTGTCTCGGCTTCATGCTAGCTTAGCGCAAAGACTGGGAATAGCAGGAAACTGTTAGCCTAGCACCACAGATATGAAACTTCTATGTGACCAGAAAATCACAACGGTTCCATTTTTATTTGATTCATGGTGTAACAGCTCGTACTGTGACTGCCTCACAGATGCTTTAGAGATAAAAAGCCTTAAAACATGATTTATATATCATATTTTGGGGATTTTAAGTAATTCAGACATTATTTTATGAAACATTTTTATAGTTTTTTCCAAAAACTGAAGCTTTTAAATAGCTGCACAATAGAAACAAAGGTGTTGACTTAAATATGAAGCCTTTTTTTAAAAAACACAATAACTCAGCTTCATCATCAGTAATCCACTGATGTGATATGAACAATATGCAGATTTTTCAGGTACAGCAGGCTTACCTGTACTATTAAATATACTGAAAAAAATCTTTACAAATAAATGTACAATACAGCACAATATGTGGCAGGCTAACAGTTTACAAGGCTAATGATTATAATATGAAATGAGGAAGATAATGAAAGGAGACATTTTCAGTGGAGCTCTATTTCTACATTCCTGCACACATACTGCATAACTACCTGTGATTCTCATCAATAAAGCTGAGCAGAAGTTTCTCGTCTGTTAAAGGAAACGTATTAAAAATGATTGTGTAGTCGGTTAAACGATTGATTTCATCTCACTGAAGCATGTGGGGAATATAATAGTGCACAAGTGTTTTGACAGTCCGATGAAAACACCGCAGAAAAAAATATGTTGTTGCTTTTGTGCTGCAGGTTTGTGATCAGTGGGAGTTTGACCTTTACTTCAAGGTTGGCAAACACAGATGTGTGCAGGGACAGGACGTACGCTCAGTCGCACGTCAGCCAGCAAATCGCAGAATCCTGCTTTCACGTTTTCCTTTTCTTCATCGAACAGAAACAAACACTGATCGATTCCAACAGGCGGACATAAAGAAAGGCAGCGAGGCCTGCTCAGTGCCGCCCGCTGTCAGACGTTCCCAGAGTGTTTGAGCGGACAGGAAGTGGTTAAAAACCTGGCTGTGTTCGTGAAGGTTGGGTTTGCTAGAGCGAGTCACTTCAGATAAGGCGAGTTTATCAGCCTGCTCTCATCATCAGAGTCAGCGGCGACGTGAATGTCTCCACGAGCCGTGTCGAGCTACAAGCCACAGTTTTCTCCCTTTACCTGCTAAATCACCATGGTAACAGGTGCCGAACACCTCACCTGGTCCGGAGCAGGTCATGTTTTACTTCAGCACGTGTTCGGAGTAGTGATGATGTTATGACTGCCGCTTTACTGAAGCTGCCTGAACGTTCATTTGATGATTTGAAACACAAAACGATTTGATAGTCGACTGTGATCTGCTGCTGGAAACACAGAGCACAATAAAAACGTTTCCTCCTCTCTGTGATTGGTCACCAGATTAAAGACTGTGCAGCAGCGTTACTGTTTCTTTTCTAAATGTTACTGCTTTTTAAGCTCTTTATAGATTTGAATCACCATTTTATCATCTTCACCTGATAACATCTCTGACTCATTTTGTGCAGAAGAGTCAGCCAACACTGGAAATACCCTCTTATGTGAGCACGCTCAGAGCCAGAAGCAGAGAGCCCGGGTTAACGGAGGAAGTTAATAACCACCGTCGTGACACCGACCACTTTCAGCTGAGATTTTAGGTTCTGTCGGGCGGGTCACATGTCTCAGGGCGTCCTATCAGATTACAGCTGGCTGCTTTGTCTGTGCGCTGTAGCTGTTTATGGTCACCAGGGGGCAGTGTCAGTAACTGCTCGGTGGGCAGTTACTGACATTGTTACTCAGTTTTCCTACACGCATCTGCAGCCAGATGTCCGTGTCTTTACTACAAACCCAGCTCGCCGTGATCTGGATTCACACACGTGAGCAGGATAGGCGATCACATGACGTCCATCCAGGCTTTAATCTTCACGCTCACGGCATCTGAACACTCAGCGGCGCGACTGATGTTACAAAGCAAGATTAAACCATAATATTACAGAAATATGAAGACGGTAATGTTTTAAGTGACGAGGTCAATAAAACTGGAAAAAAGTTGACGCTTTAATAAAACTGATCGTATTTGAAGCTGTGACCGTGTGAGTCTCATATCACAGCTCTGTCATTACAACAGGACAGACTCTGATGGAGCATTTTATTAGATGAATGTTTAAATATGTGTAAGACAGAAAGAATGAAAGCTGAATCCAAACACAGGTTTAGGCCACATTCAAATTTAACACGAGTTCAGCAGGTTGGAATAAATTAGCTGCTGTGGTTTAAGATACTTGTGCTTGTAGAACAACAGGATTGCTGTAAAACTGCTGTCAGCCAGCAGGAAAAACACAAACAGGAATAAAGTCCGTCAGAGAATTGCTGCATTTCTTACTGCCGTCTGTCACTGAGCTCTGAGGTTCCAGGAATGGTGACGCTATTGCTGAAGAATTGATTGGTATGTAGGCGAGATGTCATAGCTGCTGATCTCTAACCTGGAACAGGTTACCATGGTGATTTATCCCAGTCAGAAGTTACAACCTTTACAAAACGGAAAACTCAGGATTAAGCCTGAAGTTAGCCGGATAAAATCAGGCTTCGTAGTTCAGACCTCGGGCAGGTTCGTGTTGTTTAACCAGTCGTGACTGTTTACTCCGTACTCTGAGACACCAGACAACAAACCGGATTACAGATGAATTTCACTGATATTATTGTTTTATTCATATTTCTATAGAAATTGGAAGAATTTGCTGACAATAACTGCGCAGCGAGAATCTGCACAGCCCTCATCAGCACCGTGTACCTGCACACAGGTGGGTTACCTGCCCGTCAGCCGCCACTGTGCATTCAGATCACAATCACAGCAGCAGCCAATCACAGCTCAGAGACGAGCAAAGAATTTATCTGTTTCACAAGAGATGGAGAGTCAGATAACGCACACACACACACACACACACACACACACACACACACACACACACACAGCAGTGCTTTTTCCTGTCTCATTGCAACATTCAAGGTTTTTCAGGACTTTCTGTCAGAGGAATGAAATGAGGTCACTGAGACGTATCAGTGTGTGTGTGTGTGTACATGTTTAGACACCTTTGTGAGGACAGAAGAGTGCAATGTTACTATACTTATGGGGACAAAATGTCGTCCACACGAGTTTGAAGCATGTTTGAGGCTCATGATGTGGTTTTAGTGTCAGGGTCACCGCTGGGTTAGGTTAGGGCTCAGGGTTAGTGTAGGAGGCTAGGGAAAGCATTATGTCAATGAGATGTCCTCATTAAGATATAAAAACGAGCGCGTGTGTGTGTGTCAGTATTGAATTAGCTGTAATGAGTGAAGTGCTGCTGACTCGTCTCTAACCACCTTCAGCATTCAGCACAATCAGGGTCAGTCACTCAGCACTGAGACCGTTTGTCCTCTTGTTGATGCTCTGAATCGACCAATCAGCTGCCAGAACACTCGTTACAAATCTGAACCCAAACTAAGTCAACAAGTCTGCGACGAGCATACACATAATCTGATAGCTTATGGTTTAAGGAACACAAACAACTGAGGGTTTGGCTTAAACTGAATAAGAAGCTTCCTGCTGAAGGTTATCAGCGGTCATAATTAACAGTAGACAATGAAGAGTGAAAAGACCTGTCGGTCCACCTCCGCCTGCCAGCGTTCTCCTGCAGTCTGAGCAGCATCGGCCTGCAGAGCTGCTCACAGCCTGACGCAGAGCTGTGTGTCGTACTTTCAGCTACACAAACACGGTGGCACAGCCGTTGCTATAAATCTGACAAAGCTGAACCGTTGAAGGCGATCCCGTTCACGGAGCTCGGTGCCAGAGCTTTGTTCACAGCTGAGCTCCTCCACCGTGTTTCAGGTGAAATGAATCCAAACACGGTGATGAAGTTAATGTGGAGCTTCAGCGGGAGGATCAGCGCTGTGTCTCATGTTGTTCTCACGTCCATCGCTCCTCTAATGAACTGTGAGTGTTTTCTGCTGATTTTAGGAACCCCGCCATTCTTCTCTGCTAACTCTTCTCCTGCTTTCTTTTCTTGTCATCTTTATTTATGCAGCTCATTGAAGCAGCTGAGCCCTCCGGCAGGAAAGACAACGCTCCTCGCTGTGAGGCGGCAGCTTCTTCACTGAGGACAGAAATCTATCTTCATAAAAGATCAAAGACGAGCAGAGAGGAAAAGAGAGGAGCCGAAGATGGAGCGCCATCCTCGCTGTGACCTTCAGTTTCCCTCTCAGACACAAACACAGACAAAGAGACGAAAACAGAGTTCAGCCGAATTCACAAAACACCCGAGAGACGAGCTGGGTTTGGGATCAGGATACACACACACACACAGATAAATAAACAGATGTAGAATTCTACAAATATGTCAGATAGATGTTTGTGGATTCGATCCTGCCAATTTTATTAAATTGTTCCTTCATGTCTTCAAACTCACAAACTCGTCGCATGTTTTTAAAAGTCTTTGCTGTGTTACTCACGGTGGTGTCACTGGTTTGAAGCATGTTCAGGTTTCTGTGATGGAGAAATATTAGAAACATGGGTCACAGCTGCTTCACATCACTGTTTTTTCATATTTGGTTACAATAAGTCGTTTGACTGTCGCTCTCCTGATCACACTGACCTGCTTCAGTGATGCTACAGAGTGGAGCCTCTGCAGTAAAGCTGAGCACAGAAAGCAGCCTGCAGCACACAAACAGCCGTTTCACATGCAGTTAGCACCAGTGTTGGTCAAGTTACTTGAAAAAAGTAATCAGTTACTAATTACTGATTACTTCCCCCAAAAGTAATCCCGTTACTTTACTGATTACTTATTTTCAAAGGTAATTAATTACTTAGTTACTTAGTTACTTTTTAAAAACATGATTTACAACCTGAATAGGTGATAAAGCGATAGATCTTTCAGCCCAATTCTACTTTTTCTGCATAATCCATCATACAAAATGTAATCAAATGGAAAAGTCTCTTTTTAAAACTTGTTTTATTAGTTTTAATCTTTTAACTTTATGCATCAAGCAAAAATTAAATTATATGCAACATTCTCTGACTGGAAGAAATTTGTTTAACATTTAAACCTATTTTCTGCACATTCCAGCACATAAAATAAAATATGTTTTTGTATTTACACTCACTCTTTCAAATAGATGAAAGTAAAACACAGCAGAAAATAAATAAAATCAAAGACTAGCGGTCCTGTTGCTCTATTTTCACCTGTAAAGCAGGACTGGGGTAGGCGGAGGTTTACCCTGGTGCAGGTGTGCCGCAGCGGTCAGTGGAAGAATCCGCGAGTTTCTCTGTGAATTTCACATTACAGTCGTAGCGCACTCGCTGCTTGCTTGGAAGTTTAGGGGTTTAAAAAGAAGTTTTCTTCCCACGCACAGCGGACACTAATGTTTTTGTCACTTTTTATGGAATCAAACTCAAAGTAAGGTCAGTACTTCCACGCTTTAAACGCTGCACGCTCATACTCTCTCCCGCACTCGATATATTATCCATTGTTGATCTGCAGACAGCTGTTGTCACGAATGTCGCACTCGCTTACGTCACTGTCATGAGACATTCTCGCAAAAAATCACGGTTTTAGTAACGCAGTAACGTAGCGTTCCTACGGGAAAGTAACGGTAATCTAATTACCGTTTTTGCAATAGTAATCCCTTACATTGCTCGTTACTTGAAAAAAGTAATCAGATTACAGTAACGCGTTACAAGTAACGCGTTACTGCCCATCTCTGGTTAACACCAATCATCCACCTCACAGTGATCCAGCCTCAGCCAGCGACGAGCGCACGGGCTCCACGTGGATATCTGAACAGCAGCGTCTGTTCCTAAAGCTCAGAGTGAACGATGACATCCGAGGCCGTCCTGTTTCATCAGTTCTGATTGTTTTGGATTGACACAGACGTTTCTGTCTTTATCTGACAGTTTATTTAAGCAGAAGCAGGCTGTGCTGCCAGGATGGAAATCGTTATTCACTCCCAACAATAAAGAGCTCAAACCAATAAAAGCTCACAGTGAAACAAAGAGAATGAGATGGAAATCAATGGTCACCTTCCCTGCAGCAGAAACTCGATCAATGGCAGCTTCCCATCGCTCTGCCGGGCCTCGTCTGAGCTTAAACTGCTGTTAAGTGCTTTCATCGATCTTTTTAAAAACCCAACACAGAAACACATGAGCACCGATCGAGAGCTGCACGGGTCCAGCCCGGCGAGCACCGAGGGCCATCACCGTGATGCCTTCGCTTGTTTTTATGACTCTTATGTTTGCATCCAAACTGTGACCTGGCCTCGTCCTTTTAAAACGGTCGAAGTGGAAGTAAAGACGGCGTGATGTTTAAAGCTGCGCGGTGAGGCGTTACCAGTCTGTCTGCTGGAGGGTGCAAAAGTGTTCATATCAGCACCGAGATCCAAACTTCACACCTCAACTGCAGGGTGGAGACGCCCAATTTACCCAATCACCACCTGCAATCAGTGTGTGTGTGTGTGTGTGTGTGTGTGGTACAGATGTTAGTTCATATCAGACTTCATCCTGTCATGTTTACGGGAAACAAGACTGAAACTCAGAGAAGAGAGACAAACACAATGTTGTCCTGCAAAATGCCACAACAGGAACACACACACACACACACACACACACACACACACACACTGTCTTCAGGAATGTCTCAGCCAGCTGAGAGGGGCCGTCCTGCTAAACGCAGCCTCAGCAGGTCTGAGCTCAGCTGAGAAAATCGTCTTTCTGTTTCCTCATAAAATCATTTCCAGGCTCTGAACTTGTGACTTCAGAAACATTAAGTGTGATCCGTCAAACCGGTTCATCGCTCTCTCAGTGCGCATGATGTCATGACAAAAGCACATATAGAATGTGTGTAACTGCAGTTTGTGCAAACTGGATTAAGTAAGTGTTGCAATTCTGTTGCGTGCAGCTTTGGGGGCAGACCGGGGAACCGCGGGGCTGCAGGGCTTTCTGCACGACTTGCTTCATTTGTTGCCCCCAAATCTTTTCTTCCTCTGTTCACGTGTGTGTGCGCACCAACTGCATGCACAGACACACAATCCTGTCCGCCAGTGGAACCTCGTGAGCACACCAACATCAGAAACTAATCGTTAGATCTGCAGGGTGTGTGTGTGTGTGTGTGTGTGTGAGGATGTGTGTGTCTGTGAGGGTGTGTGTCCTGCCTGCAGCAGTGTTCGCAGGTCAGAGCGAGACTGTGCTTGTCTGTGAGATGGAAGCTGCTTCACTCTGACTCTGTCGCTGTTTCAGGAAAATTCCAGAAGGGCCCAACGAGTTTTCCCTCTCTGACAGCCAGCATGTGCTCCGACCTTTGGTACGCTGCTCCCAACCACACAGATAACCTCTCTTTTGGGTTGGCACAGAGTAACCTGAGAGTTTCACCTAAAAAGCATCTGATAGGCCCAGGCTGTGCGGCCCTGCAGCCTGACAGGAAGCTCTGAGCGAGCGAACTCTGCAAAGACCATCAGTTGTTTCAAAGAATTAATCAGTTACATCTGATGATATTTGACTGAAAGTAAATGAAAAACATTTACTTTCAGTCAGCTCCATCAACAATCATCAGCTCCATGTCATGTCTTTGTCCTGTCTTCCTTCCCGGTCGCAGCAGATGGCCCCGCCCCTCCCTGAGCCTGGTTCTGCTGGAGGTTTCTTCCTGTTAAAAGGGAGTTTTTCCTTCCCACTGTCACCAAAGTACTTGCTCATACGGAGTGCTGGGGTTTCCTCTGTTGTATTATTGTAGGGTTCACCTTACAACATAAAGCACCTTGAGGCCACTGTTGTTGTTATGCTGTATAAATAAAGGTGAATTGGGTGGTTGTGACATGTACAAGATTCAAACTTGTAATTTGAACTAAATAATTTCTATGGTGAACGTAATTGAATCATGTAGCATCTGCATGAAATTCAGCAACTTAAGTTGTTCTTGTTGAGATGACCTGATACAGTCTAGTAAGAGTGGTTATTTGCTGGACTCACTGAATGCACAAGATCACATTAGATGTCAAACTGCAGGAAAATCACTGGAGTTTTAAGAGGCAGACAACTACACCCACACCACGTGTATGCTATTGCTATTTATTGTGGTTTAACCTGTCAAGGGCAAAAACGTACAGAGAAGTCTGCATCAAGCCTTGTAATCATAGCTTTCCTATAAACTTGGATTGACAGCTTGGTGGCGTGATGGTTAGTGCTGTTGCCTCACAGCAAGAAGGGCCTGCGTTCAAATCCACAATCTGGCCAGTTTGCAGTGTGTAATTAGAGTTAGGTTAGTTGGTGATTCTAAATTACCCATGAATGTAAGTGCAAATGGTTGTTTGTCTCTATGAAATCATCAACCCCCCGTATCGGTTCATTAAGCAGGACGAGCAGTAATTGCCTTAATTAACAAAGTTGTTCAAACAACAAGATTTTATTGTGTTTTCCTAAAGTTTTTAACTTGTGTAGAATGAATTGAAACAAATTTCACTCTACATACTTAAATAAATCACTTCAAGTCAATGCAAGTATACTACGTTGATCCAACGTAATCTGATTACATTTAACCACTAAATGCCAAATGTGTTGGTTTGACGTGGTCAAAAATGGGTCATTGTACTTGGTTAAATCTTGTGGAAAAAGGTGCCATGATTAAATTGTGTTCATCCAACAACAGATTTTTTTGAGTGCATGCACCACAGTGGATTTTAAATCAGTCAATCAAAATGTGACCGAAGTGCTGACTGTCAGCTTTAATTCAAGGGGTTTAATAAAAACACTGCATTAGCTGCTTAGAAATCACAGCCGTGCACAGTCTCACAGTCTCACACTTTCACAGGCTCAGAATCAGCTGGACAGGTGAGGCCTGTTCCCTCGTTGTTCCCTGAGCCACATGAAGGATCTGGTTTTGATCCCATCCAACTTTCCTAAAAGTGTCAATACAGGCTCCAAACAGACTCAGATGCTGAAGGACGTCCTAAACTGTGTCACTGTACAAAGCCTCATGGACCTGACTGTATGTCAGGAAACCGTTCTAAATGATTTCACTGAGTGATGCTTCAGGCCAGTGAGCATCCATGTGCTCACCTCACCCTCAACCAGAAAATCAGACAGCAGTGTAAGCAAAGTCTCAGTCCTCCTCCAGCCACGGGGACAAAGACGCATTTCTAAGCCAGCTGAGACACTGAAACTCTCCCGATATCCTGAGTCTGCCCTGCAGCTCCTTCCAGGAGGACATACATCTCAACTAGGAGCCTCCAGGTGAGTCAGGTACCTGTCTCAGTGCAGAAGAGCAGCGGCTCTTCTCTAAGGTGGAGTCCAGAGACCTTTGAGGGGAGGCTCGTTCCTGCTGCCGTGTCTTACATGCAGTTTGTGACAACCATCAACTGTTTGTCTTCCATGCAGATACCTGCAGGCTGCAGGTGTGAAACCTGATGAGGGCTGCATGCGAGCTCCAACCTTCAGAGCCCGACCAACAGAGACAGCAGGTCATAAGAAAAGCCTCTAAGGCTACGTTCACTCTGCAGGTCTTAATGCTCAATTCCGATTTTTTTGTCTGCTTGTTCACACTACAAATAAAATGCGACAGCAAACGCGTTCTAGTGTGAACACTCAAAGCGGCCCGCATGCGCAAAAGAAGACGTCACACACAACGCGCTCTGTTTAGACCCAGAGCAAACAATATTGTTTGACTGATGGCCCTTAATATAAAGACTTTGGACTTTACGTTTCCCAGTTTTTGCTTTATTTTGTTATTTACATAATAATGTAAATAACCTAAAAATTATCCTTATTGCTGTTTTAGAGGAGCGGTGCTTCAAAGGATAATCTGCAGATTATACAGTACAAATAAAATGTTCACATTGTCTTCCCAACAGTTTCACTGACATCTACACTGGATGGCCAGGAAGCCTTCGCGATGTCTTCTCCGGCGCTGATAATTGGCGTCTGTCTTGTGTCAGTGTCGTAAAAGACGGATTTAATGCGACTTGACCGTTCACACAGCAGTCGCTTTCTAAAACATCGGATATGTATCGGATTCAGGACCACATACGAAAGTGACCCAGATCGGATTTGAAAATATCGGATTTGTGCCGTTCACACTGTCATACCATGATCGGATATGGGTCGCATAGGGTCAAAAAAATCGGATTTGATGCGCTTTCGCCTGCAGTGTGAACGTAGCCTAAAGCACCGAGTGGGGTTCGTGTGAAGGCGTGCGGGCACGCAGGTACACGAGCGGCCTGTATAATCCGGCGAGCACTTTCTCAGCTCCATTATTGACATTTTTCACATTCCTGCTCTGAAAATCCCACAGGCTGCTCTTGAGCGTTAGCCGCCGCCGCTGGGAAACCTACCACACACAGTGTCTCTCATTCATTACAACAACAACAAGGACTTAACTCGCCAACGCGGTTAGATTCAAGTTCTCGTTCCCACCTGCAGCTCCCAGCAGTCTGGAGAGAGTCCCGTCAGTGACTCAGCGCTGGTGGAAATGACATTTCAGCGTGACAGCTGATATCTGTGTGAATACCTCAGTGAAACTGACAGAAGCCAAAAACAGCTGCGACTCACTCAACCACCTAAACACAGGTTTACACACCTGTGGAAACACCTGAGTGTTTACATGTGGTGAAAACGACCACAAAGACGCACAAACCCAAAACAAAGTATCATCACGTTCATCTACACACACACACACACACACACACACACACACACACACACACACACACACACACACACACCTGCATCAGTGTGACATATGTTCACCTTCACCTCGTTCTGCTGGCTTCTTCCTGCTGTCGCCAGTCGCTGCTCACAGGGAGTCAGTGACTGTTGGGGTTCAGTGATGACAGTGTGGAGTCGTTACAGTAACTTCAAATAATTTAACTGACTACATAGCATTAGGGTGGTGGTGTGGTGGTTAGCACCATCGCCTCACAGTACGCAGGTTTGAATCCACCATCTGGCCTCTCTATACTCTGGCTTCCTCCCACAGTCCAAACACGTGATGTGAGTGTGGACGGTTGTGTGTCTGTGTGTGTGGCCCTGTGATAGGCTGGAAGCCTGTCCAACGTGTACCCCGCCTCTTACCCTACGCCAGCTGGGATAGACACCAGTGACCATGAACTGGAGGAGAAGAAGAAGGATGTGCAGGTGGAGAGCACCGCCGCTCTGACACGATGCTGACACGTTCAGGTACCATCACATCAGACGTCCTCAGACACACACAAAACCTTGAACACGAGTGTGTGGTTTGCTTTGATTCATGAGGAAAAGCTCAGCGTGTCCGGCCCCTCCTAAACCAGCAGCCAATCAAAACTCTTGAATCGAGGCCGGACTCGGAGAGCTTTGAGAGTTACACCGCTGACCTCGGCTCAGTTTTTGGGGTGTTTTTCAGTCGGGCCGATTGTTGTCGTATTTTTTTTAGTCAGTGCAGCTCGGCTGGGTATGTTAACAGCATTACCATGGTTACCACCAGGCTCCAACGTCTTCTTTATTATTGGAGTCGAGTTTCACTTACATACACACACAAAGGCAGACACACACACATACACACACACAGCCAAGGTCTTTCCAAAAAGTCAAACTCAATGGGAACTCTCTCTCTCTCTCTCTCACACACACACACACACACACACACACACACACACACACACACACAGATGCTCTGTGCAGCCACAACAATCAGTGTTTGATGATTTACTGCAGCTGAAGCTGGATCAGAAACACAGAGAGCGAGCAGCTGCTCTCTCCCAGCACACACAATCAGCAGAGAGTGCAGCCAATCAGAGGAGGAGCTGGTGTCATCAGAGAGACACACTTAAAGTCTCCGAACAGCTCAGTCTAAAAAATCTGATTGTTTGTGTGTTCAAACGTAAAAACTGAGGCTACGTCCACACGTACACGGGTATTTTTGAAAACGGAGATTTTCCGTTTTCGTTTAAAAAAATAATCCCGTCCACACGTAAACGCAGACATGAAGGAAAACGCTGCTAGGAACATGCCAAAGCAACAGGTGGCGATATATTCCTAACCGTGTAGAAATGTTGGCCAATCAGAAGTCTAGAAGCCTCGGTAGGAAATAGTAAACAAAGATGGGGCATAGAAGCAGAACCGAGTGGTATGTGTGGAGGGACAGTAACTGTGTGTGTATATGTAAGCATTTAAACACTGCAGAGAGTACAATTAACAGTAACAGTATTGTAGAAATTCATTTCACCGAAACAATAACGTGGCGCACAGTGTGACGTCAAAAGAGGCGCACACCTTTGACGCTGCGTTTTCTCCGTTTTCCTCGTCCACACGTAAACGCAAAAACGGAGTTTTCGGAAATATCCACCCTGGCAGGCGTTTTTAGAAATCTCTGTTTTCAGTGACTGAAAACGCCGTTTACGTGTGGACGAAAGGTGCAAACGCATAGAAAAATCTGCGTTTTCAAAAATACCCGGGTACGTGTGGACGTAGCCTGAGAGGATGTTGGTGTGTGTGTGTGTGTGTGTGTGTGTGTGTGACAGAGACTGGGTCAGTGTGAGACTTTAGTTTGTTAACTGGTAATTATGTGACAGTGCAATCAGCTCATTTACACAGTAACATGAAAGTTACTTTCTCTGGCAAGTAATTAAGTCATCTACTCCATTACTTTTAAGGAAAGTAACTTGTAATATGTAACACATTACTTCTTCGCTGGTTCGTGCCGATACAGTCCATGAAATAATCACATACAATCTTTCTTTTCTTTTCGTGCTTGAGGTCATGAATATGTAAGCGCTGCATTTCACAGGACATATTTCCTGAGGTGCGTTTCTGGTAAAGAGAGTGTCACCATGGCAACCAGGAAAAAAAACATGGCAGCCATTTTTCTCAACCCAACCAGCACATCGTCATGACAAAGCGACACATTTGTACCTGCTTATATATTTAAAGTGAATACCAACTCTGAAACACACTGTGTGTGTCTGAAACACACGCACAGCTTCTTGCTGTTTAACGAGCACATGTGAGGCCGGACTGATGAACTGTTGTGTTCAGAGACACCAAATAATGTTGCGGAACGTGAATCAAAATACAAATTGTTGTCTGGCAAAGCAAGACAAGGTTGTGATTATCTCACCAACTGCCATGAGACTGGGTTGACTTGTTTGGTCGCCATCTTTGGTTTAATGACATGAGAGGGAATTTAACCCTCAGTCTTGGCCTGCAGGCACTCTGTCTGCCTGAGCAGTGAAACAACAGCCCATTCTCAACAATGACAGTCACACAAATACACTCAGACTCACTCAAATCCTCCTGCTAATCAAATTGTGGTTGAAACAAAGATGGAACACAGTCAGCTGTTTTCAGTTATTACACACACACACACACACACACACACAATCACAGATAACACAGATAAAACTCTAATCTCAGCAGAGCAGCCTGATTGGTCTGACATACACTGAAATCTCCCATAATGCCCTGCAATCCAACCAGAAACTGTCAAAATAAAAGGTTAACCTGAGAAATTCTCAAAAATACAACATTCATTTATCAGCTGTGTCATTTCCTGTTCTTTCTGAGGAGCAGGTTAAACTTCCTGAGGAAACACCGGGGCTGATGGGAACTGTGGCACACAGGTAAGAAGGACTCACCTTCTGACAAACATGAGATCAATGACAATGATCGATAGGTTTGACAGGCTGGATTTAATCCTGGATAAAGTTTTTGCTAACGCTCCTTCCTGTTTACATCCTGCCTGCTGCTGTAGTTTATGATGCGTTCAAAGAAATGTCATATTTTTTAAACTTATTTACTTCTAATGTGAAGCCCCTCCCCTTCCTGCTCAGGGTTTCCTCCTCTTGTTAATAAACTAATAACTGACATCACATCCTGCCTTATCTCTGGGATCTGTAGCCAAGACCTCGACATGTTTTTCCAAACTGGGTTTAAAAGTGAACTTCCAGCACGTTCATGGATGCAGTGCAGGAGGACATGCAGAGGCTGGTGTGGCAGAGCAGGGCTGGGACAGGAGGAGATGGAGGCGGATGACTTCTGAAAGGAGCAGAAAGAAGAGGAAGAAGATCTGCTGTGTCTTCTCTAAAATCTAACTTGCATGTTATTTATGATGCTGAGCCTCGTGTGCTCTTTCCACTCTGAGCTGTGAGTGGGGAGTTCTTCGCTTCGATTAAGTTACATTATCGCCTCGGTAGTTCCCACAGCAGATGTGGTGTGGGATGTGGTAAACCCACAGTGCTTTTCCAGGCTGTACAACCTGCATTCACTATTTCACACACTCAGTGCTACATGTGAGGTCTGCACAGAGCCCAAAGGATGCTGAAGGACCTCAGTCACATCCTGTTCACCTGTTCTCTAACTACCTGCTGCCGTACGTCCCACCTCACAGCAGCTTGTCTGCTCACTGAGACACTGTGGACTCGTCCTGCACATGTCACGTCACAACTTCTCACAACCAAGATATACAGACTTGTGTGTTTATGGGTCAGTAATAAGAACTAAAACACCATGAGCCTGGAGCTCTCTGCTCTGAGCATCCCCACACTCATCTAATCAGACCCCACACTGACCCACTCCACCCAGGGTGTGAACTCATTCTCCACCTCCTCTCTGATTTTGGACTGTAATGTTGTCTTTATGATCTGCTGTTGTGTACGTTTGTGTCTGTGCAGAATAATGTGTGGGCGATCGCGGCTCAAGAGTTGGGAGTTCGCCTTGTAATCGGAAGGTTGCCGGTTCGAGCCCCGGCTCGGACAGTCTTGGTCGTTGTGTCCTTGGGCAAGACACTTCACCCGTTGCCTACTGGTGGTGGTCAGAGGGCCCGGTGGCACCAGTGTCCGGCAGCCTCGCCTCTGTCAGTGCGCCCCAGGGTGGCTGTGGCTACAATGTAGCTGCCATCACCAGTGTGTGAATGGGTGGATGACTGGTTGTGTAAAGCGCTTTGGGGTCCTTAGGGACTTGTAAAGCGCTATATAAATGCAGGCCATTTACCATTTACCATGCTGTAAACCTCGGGTGTTTCACTCAAATTACAATAACAATAATCACACAATGGTTGATTAAAGCTCCGCCCCTATTGTTGTGGCCGAGCGTGTGACACAATCACGGATTTCAGTAAAGACCACCGACAGTTGCGGCTCTTTTTATGGAAAGGTGGAGGCGAGGAGAACACCATCACAGAGCAAAGCAGGCATCAGTGTCAGTAGCAAAAGGAGGAGCTGGGGTGGAGGTGGGCTGCAAAGCAGCTTGCAGATGAGCAGTAAACATTAGCTATAAGTGAATAACAAAGTCCCAAATGTGACCAGAGGAGCCTGTTAGACCCACAGCAGAGAGCAGAGTGGGCGCCTCCACCAGAGTCAATGCTTTGTCTGACAGTTTTAATGAAACTCACATGGGCTTCTTCTTTGCTCCACCTTTCTGCAAACTTTCATTCAGCCTGATGCTTGTATGCATTGTGAGTCATGCAGACAGACTAATCGCACTGATCACAGCTCCAAATCCAAACATAAACGCAGGTATTACATAAATGCAGCTTTCACGGCTCCAGCTGTGCAGCTGAGATCCTCACGCTGCAACATTTTCCACCTTTCACTTAAAGCCTGATTATCAGACTATTTAAAACACGTCAGCCTCTCACATGTCACGTGTCTCATCATTATTAGAAGTATTACAGATGAACTAACTGTACTCTGATGTTTGGGAGACACATGTTCTCTGTGGGGGAGACGCGAGCTTTGGCTCAGATGCAAAGCAAACACGAGCGGAAATGAAGGTTTAATTGGCGATAAGCGTCAGTGTCTGTGAGTTTAAACCTTCTTGTCTTCAAACGGAACCGCGAGCTTCCACAAACTTTCTCCACACATGGCTCCATCTCTGGCTCAGACACACCGGCTCCGACATTGACTTTTTACTGTTTATTACAGGTGTGTTAAACCTGCGATCAGTCCCGACGCTCACCTGAGGAGCTGCAGCAGACAGCAGACTGACCTGCTGCCCGCACAGTCACCTTTAAAGGCACACCTGATTTGTGTCTGTTCACGCCTCTTTATTCATCTGTTTTTAACTGTGTTTATTCGCTTTGCGTTTTATTTTGAATTTCTCCTTTATTGATTCCGGTTTCGGTCCAAACATTCCTCTCACACTTCTTTCATTTCTGTATCCATCCTCACTCTCTCCCCGGTCACATCCACCCGACCCCTCTGTGAGATGTAATCTGCCCGCGGGCCTCCTGTGAGTGGCTGAAGCACCTCCTGGGGAGAAGCTGAGCCTCCTCGGCTGTGTCTGAACCCGCAGAGCAGTCTGACCTGTTAATTCCAGTTAACTCCAATTTAGAGGCTCGTACTTCCTCCTGTGAGTGATCCGATCGGCGGAATCACTCTGATGTTACATTCATTTGATATCACGAAGGAAAAAGTCACTTCCTCAGCATGTACAGTAACTTTAAAGGTTTAACCTTTAAGACCGTGTATAGATCTGTGTCGTGATTCTGATGTTCGGACACGCGTGTTTTCCTCTGTGGAATACTGCCCCTGACTTTCTGATCCTGAATCTGCTGTAATGATCGTTTCTGCAGGCTGTTTGACTCTGAAACCACTTTGCTCCAGTTTCTGTACTTTTACACGAGCTCTGAGACCCCAGATCACATGTGTGATCCCGACGCCAGAGGAGCAGCTGAGCCGCAGCGGGTGCCCTCAGCGGGGACACACCAACTTTCTAACCCTCCCCCGGAGCTCCGTCCCCGGTTCCTACCTCTCCTGTCGGGAGTGGTGCAGCAGCAGCGGCCGAGCAGCAGCAGCAGCAGCGCCGCTCCTCCTCCGCAGAGAAGCTTCATGTCCGCGATTCGATCCTAACTCGGGTACTCGGAGTGTGCGTTTAGTGCGTGGACGGGCTCCTCCATGAGCAGCAGGTACAGCAGAGACTGATCTCCAGAGCGTCCTGCAGCTGAATGACGGCTCCGAGCTCGGAGCGGGGAAGTCCACACCTCCTCCACCTCCCCCACACCTCCCACACCTCCTCTGTACTTCAAATCCATTTAACTTTATTGACATGACACCCAAACCCGCGTGTCCGTGCGCACAGGAACACAAAGGATCGACTTTCATTAAGCTGTAAAATTGAAGTAAGATCAGCGGAAATGCGAAGATAATAAGACACCAACTTCTCACTTTATGAACGGGAAACTGTGGAAATGTGGAACAACACGCACTGTGGGCTTTATCCACTAACGACTGAACACGGTGAAGAAAAAAAGGGTGACAGAGGGTGTCGTCCGTGACTCTGACACTGAAACAATCCAGCAGGTCCGTGACTCACATCGTGTTCTTTATTCAAACATTTCATTATTCTTGTTTATTAAGACTCCGAATCTCACTGATTTACTTTAATCCTGAACAGAAAATCAGTTTTACTGTTGAATTTTGTTCCTGGTTCATTTCTTGTTTCTCAGATTAGTAAAAACATCTTTTCAGTTTGTTATTTGTGTCTTACACAAAAATACAACTTTTAGCTGTAATGAATTCTCTTTCTAAATGTCTAAAATACTCGTGTTTCCTTGTTTTGTGGCAGGTGCTCCGGTAAATCTGCTGAGCTCTGACTTCTTATTTCTAACCGTACTGAATGGAAAACGTGACAGCTAACGCTCGTTTAGTTTTTCTGCTTCTGTGTTTTGCCTGTTTTATCCCGCAGGTGTACGAACATCACTCCAAACATCTTCACAGTATTTTGCATCTTTACTTTGCAAACACACAAACAGGAGGGACCTGAAACTCAAACAGTTCTCATTATGGGAGAGTCTGATTTAGACTCACAATAAAGAAAGTGTATTTTTTTTCCTCTTTGGGTCCCCCTGGTGGCCACGAGCAGCGTGGCGTGTGGATGTTTGAGACGAGCAGGTGAATGAAAGTGAGCCACAGATGAGCTGAGCTGGTTTCATGATCCTCTCTGTCATCTCTGACAGTTTAGGTAAAACTAAAATCTGGTAACTTTAGACTCATGTTGAATTATGTAGCGTTTCTTTGTTTTCTTTAGAGAACATGGAATAAATGCAGTTTGAGTCAGGTGGGTCGCTCAGCACTGTGGCCTCACAGGCTGCAGGTTCCTGGTTCGAACCCTGGCTGAGTTTCCGTGTTGTCCTGTGCCCATGTGGCTTCTCTCCAGCCTTCTCAGCTGGCTGTCGGTGTGGACTTGAGTGCAAATGTCTGTCACTCTCACTGGTTAACACTGCGATTGACTGCTGACCTGCCCACAGTGGGCCCTTACCCAGCCGGGACAGGCTCCAGTTCCTGTGACCATGAACTGGATAAACAGGAAAAATGGATGCATTGATAATTATTTCTGACTTCTTTAATTGTTTTTGTGGGGTTTGCACCACCAGGGATGTGGTCCATCAACATGTGATGTTTTTTTAACCTTTACATTGAATTTTCCATTGATTCCAGCGCAGGGATTTAAACACAATGATTGTTGAAATCAGACCCGTCAAACCTGCTGCTCCCTTTGCAGAGGAAAAAAACATGACATGTAGACACAAACAAAGTGAAAACAAAAGAGCGCTCATGCGTGCTGCTGGATTAATACAGCTGATGTCTTACACAACCACAGAAACAACAGCGATGACACAGATTCAGATAACATCACATGATCAGCCTGAAATGATGAAGAAACAACAAACACCTGCACCGAGTGCGCAGCGCACACAGTTTTTAATCAGACACTAAGAAAAAAGCACAGAGTACCATCCATCCATTGCAAATGGACTGATTCTTATATCGTGCTTTTCTACTCCGGGAGTACTCAAAGCGCTCCATACAACACGCCTCATTCACTGTCTTCTATGCATTTAAGTGCTTATTAACTAGCACTCCCATCCATCCATCCATCATCCATCCATCCATCCATCCATCCATC
>CAKLIZ010000614.1:89635-109386 GCA_922035795.1 Oreochromis mossambicus
AGCACACAGAAAGGCACTCCAGAGGGTCATTAATATGGCCCAAAAAATCATTGGACATCCTCTTCCCTCCCTGAAGGACCTGTACAGCACTCGCTGTCTCCTGAGGGCACGCAGCATCCTACGGGACTGCACACACCCAGGACACCGGGTGTTTAAGCTGCTGCCGTCTGGCAGGAGGTTCAGGCTGCTGAGGTCCAGAACAAATAGACTCAAGGACAGCTTTTACAACAGGGCAACAGCCCTGATCAATGCAAACAGCTGACCTGACTGGCTGCCTACCTGGACTTTTTAGGAGGGGAGGTAACAACGGTAAAAACAGTAACAATAATAATATTTATATTTATAACAAGGTGCAATAATAATTAATGTGCAATAATAACAGTGTGCAATACAAATACACTTCTTCTTCTTTTTTATTACTAAGTTATTATACTGTGTTGTGTTGTTTGTGTTGTTTGTGATGTGTCGTATCGTGTCGTGTTGTGTTATATGTAGTGCCGACGTAGGACAGTTTTCCAATTTCATTGTACTATTGTACTATGTATGACTGTGCAATGACAATAAAGAGTTATCTCTGGCTCTCTTTGCAGACACACATGAGCAGCAGTCAAAAGAATGAAGTCTTAGTTTGAAAGCAAATATCTTTAAATTCAAACACACAGCATAAAAATCTTCAGAATAGCTGTTAGCTTTGCTTACTTACTCACTGCAGCATCCAACTCCAACATTCATGCCTCATTGCCACACACATACATACACACACACACACACACACACACAAGCCAGCCCTAATAATCCGACCAAAAACAACACTGTTGCTCATTAAGATCGAGCTGAGTCCTCACAAGGTCTGACGGTCCGGACGACACTGGCATTTAAAGCAGTTAAAGTCCATATAAGGACACAAAGACAGACACACACTCAACAGCTATACACACAAAGAGGCAGCTTGTATTTCCAGATCTCGTCCTTATCTGTTGGGGTGACCGTTAGCGTCTCAACATGCCTTCTCAAACAGGTCACAACACTTACACACAGACACATGAAACCTGGGTGCTTTGTCCAAACGGCTGTCGGCTCTGCCCCGCTCTGTCAGCACTGAGCTCATCCTCGGCTGCTACGAGCAGTCAGGATTCAGATGAGATAAACCTGCAGGACTGACAGAGCTGCAGATGAAGGATGAGTTAGTGAGTGGACTTCCAGCCTTTGTTCTGCTGCCTCTATAGCGACGGGATACTGTCATTGCCTATCCCTAGCCTGGTAGAGGAGTTTAAATGTGCAAAAGTGAGGTTTGAGATGTCACTCACGGACTCCCAGGACCCCATAGTGAGAGGCACTGCTCCCACCCTAGCAACGGGGAGGAAGTGGACCCCAGCCACATCTGTGCTACAGGCCAAATCTGCTCTTCAGCATCGTGACGTGGTCACGTCCAACAGGGCAGAGGAGGATTTGGTCTTGGCGCAGTAACACCTCAGTGGCAACAGGCATCTGTAATCGAATGTTGAAAAATGGTGGTGGAGGAGGTGCGATGACAGGAGGAAACAGCCAGACATGCCACAGCTGTGGCACTGGCCAAACAGGGTCGCTGGGTGAATTGGGAGAGTGCTGAAAAAAGGAAACTCTCATGGAGTGAAATCTGGGGCATGGAGTCTAACAGACTAAGTTTCATCATCCGAGCGACATACGATGTGCTACCTTCCCCAATAAATCTGCAGCTGTGGTTTGGAAAGGACCCAGCCTGCCCCCTGTGTACAGTCCCAGCAACACTCAAGCACATCTTGGTTGGTTGTAGGACTAGTCTTACTCAGGGCAGATACACATGGAGACACAACCAGGTTCTCAGGTGTCTAGCTGAGAAAGTTGAGTGCAAAACAAAGGTGCAAGCGAACTTGGATCAGAGGCTAATTTTTCCCACAGAGATCGTAACAACAACTCTGCGACCAGACCTCATCCTCTGGTCTAACTCCCGAAAAATGGGAGGAAGCCCTTGAGGAAGCATTTGAGCGTAAGAAACTGCAGTATGCCAACTTGGCAGCTGAGGCAGAGGACAGCGGCTGGAAGATCAAGGTGGTGGAAGTGGGGTGCAGGGGCTTTGTTGCCAGTACAACAGCAAAACTGCTTAGAGAGATCGGGATCAGAGCACAGGCACAACGGCAGGCTACAAGAGAATTAGCTAACACTGCTGAGAGGACCTGAGCTGCTGGCAAAGTTTCTGGGCTGCCTTTCCTCATAACAGCCATCCCTCAAGAGTCTCCACATTTAAAGCAATGCATTATCAGGGACTGTAACATCTAGTCCTTTACTGAACCAGCTCTATTTGTGTTGGGATGGAGACACTGACACGGTGACACCAAATATCCATATTTGATGTTTAAACAAATAAAAAGAAAGAAGGCTCATCTCATACAGCGCCATCCTGAGACGGCGTTAGCCAAGCCCAGCGCTGGACATGCTGACAAAATGTAATAAACTGCAACACATGCAATACTTCTGCACTGGCAAAACACAGTAATATCCTGTAGTGAGTCAAGTATTGTGATAATTTCTTTTGGTGGGGTTTCTGATTGTGTGCAGCCTTCTATTGTAAGCTATTACATTAGCTTACAGTGGTGCTCAGTTCATCATTCAAAGACAGTGACACTAACACATCCTGCAAACAGCAGAGAGAGGATTTGAGCTGCCACGATAACCTTTTATGATGCATATGATGGTATGTAACTAAAGAGCTTCTTCCAATAATATTTGACCTGTTGGTGAAATCTGTGATATGTTAGCCTGTAAGAAAACATTGTGGAGGAAAGTTTCTCAAATATGAGTTCGACAGCTTCCCGCTGTAAAGAAACTGAGTCTGTATGTGGACATAATAAGACCCACGACGGGGTGCTTGGAAATAACAGAGTCCATGTTCAGTGAAGGTGAAGAAACAGATCTTTATTTCATATGGATTCATCAGGTATTGATGGGCAATACAACATCCGGTCACAGCAACAGGTCCATGCACAGGCCCAGGGACCCAAACAACAACAGAGTCCAGCCCGGGGCAACACCCACCCATGGGCCTGTACTGGCTCACTCTCAGGGTGGATTAAATAGAGGGTGAGGAATAAACTCACAAAAGAAATCACACAAAACACAAAAACAACACTAGGGTGTGTGGATCTGCAGGGAAACTACTAAACATGTTACTGCTACACCAGAACTCCTGGAACATCCATCTACGCCCTCACTGACTGCAGACGCCTCCACAGCTCTGAAATTTATACATACATGTATATACACCACCTGCACAGGTGTGTCCTGGTCCCCTCACAGCTGATTGTATATATACACATATGTGCTGTAACGAAGGCTCCTCCCCCTTTTTCCTTGAATCCTGGCTGTCTCGCTTGTTTTGCTGCTCGCTGCTCTCGGGCGGTTCAAACATGATTAAAGATGACGAGTTTTTTCCTCTTTGCCGTGGCCTCTGTTTGCAGGTGCAATCAGGTTAATCGACTGAGAGCTTTCAGCGGAAAATAATGGATGAGGGAGGGGGGCGAGGTAAAAGCACGGGGCTGTCACATTAAGCATTCAAGCATTCATTTTATAAGAACTGTTTACCAGACGAGCTTTGACTGATCTGACTGCAGCTGAACCATCAGCAGGTTACTGGGAACCAAAGTTAAACCCAGTTTGATCACATAATTAAAACATCTGCAGCCAACTGAACCGTCCTGCTGCACATCTGTAACTGAGTATCAGAATAACACAGAATCACAGGCTGTGAGGTCGGTCAGCTCTCACAGATGCTCACAGCCTGACCCATAAACTGTACAGGAGCTCACCTGTTTCAATTCATGATTAGGGGCGTGTCCAATGTCCTTGTCAGTGGTTAATAACAGAAAATCCTAGAGTACATCTGAGGATTCTGATTGGACGTTCCTGAGCACTGATTATATTCTGTGTATCTGTGTGGCGCTGCCGTATCTGTGCAGATAACCAAGCTAGCATGAACTGATCCTCCAGCTTCTTTTCTCTCCTGCAGACGAAACGCTGAGGCTGTAAAATGCAGACTCCATCTTTTATCTACAGGTGTGACCCGTCCACATCAGTGATGTAATCAAAGTGCGCCTCCCGTGACTCCTTCAGTCATTCAGGGTTTGTGTTTTCACTTCTGGCCACCAGATGAATATCTGTATACACTCACAGCCACTTTATTAGGTACACTTTGCTGGTACTGGTGCTGGAAACATTTCTCAGCGCTTTTGCTCCATGTTGACAGGATGACATCATCACACAGCATCCATGATGAGAATCTCCCGTTCAGTCCCAAAGCTGCTGTTGGACTGAGACCTGTGACTGTGGAGTGAACTCCCTCAGTGTTATCCTGCAGCAGTAACACTGAGGTAAGCTGTGGAGTTCAATGATGATGAAGCCCAAAGTGTGCTGAGAAAATCTCCCCACAGCATCACACCAGCAGCAGCAGCGTGGACACTGATACTGGCAGGATGGATCCACACTAAACTGAGAGCTTTTGCCATCTTCTCTTGTCCAGTTTTGTGAGTCTGTGTAGCCTCAGTTTCAGGGGTGGCACTCTGTGGTCTTTTTGGATCGTTCTCCTCACCCCAGCTTTACCTTTGCTTGTTTCGGTACATGTTCATGTATGAAGGATGAAATAATTATATGATGAATGAATGTTTACGCAGGGTCAAAGGGCACAGCATCACTCTGTTAGTTTCTCTTCAAAGAGAGTTTAACTTCAAATCACTAAGGGAGGAAGGGAAGGAGGAATAGGAGGAGGGAGGGAAACACAGGAAGCGGAGAGGAGGCTGGGAATGGAGGAGGAGGGTAAACTAATGAGCCCAGATGGCTTAGAGAAAACACGCCGACCTGAGGAGGAGGATTAAATGTACTCTGTACAGCGTGTGAAAGCATGTGTCCTCGGGCTAAACGGCGAGCTCACACTCAGAGAAAAGCTGCACTTTGTCATGTTAATGAGCTGAAGATCAGTCCGTGTGTGTCTGTGAGCCTCCGTCTAACATTCACACTCCCAGCCTGCTGACTGAGGAGCATCTCAGGTCAGTGCTGCATGTTCCAGCGTGTTCTCAGCACAGGGCCTCACATCATCTCACCACTGAACACAAGGTGCCTCTGGAGATGACGCCCCGTTTTAGAGCCCTGCAGAGTCCCGTGTGAGGAGGGGCCCGTGGGTTAGCTCCAGTCTGCTCTAGTCAGGAAGGTTCGGCTGCTGTGAAGCTGCACTGATCACAACTTTCACAGCTCAGAAGAAGATTTGTGGTGCTGCACGAATCATTTCTAAAGACCTGCGTGTTCCTCATCACGCACAATAAGACAAACTGCCCACAAAGCGAGGCCGTGCAGGGCTGCTGGCACACGCTCTGCCCAAGAGCCCGACGACAGCAGAACATCTGCAGATGTGCAGCCACCGAGCTGTGAGAGGAGGAGCCAGATTATAGAAACAGTAGAAACACTTCATTCAGTCTAACAGGAGCAGGCTGAGCCCACAGTCCTTCACCAAGGCTGAAACCATCCACAATGACACACTGAAGCCGTGTACACCAGTGGATCTGTCACCCTACTACTGCTGATAATAATAATAGGAGTTATTATTACTTACCTATTACTATTTTTAGAGTTTTTACAGCAATCTTAGCCAAAAATGTTCATAATAAATAATAATAAGATTTTAAGTCACATGTTAAATAAACAAAAGAGTGAAAATCCGACTTTGTTCTCGCAGACGTTGTTTCCTCTTTAAAACGATGCTCACTGCACTTTCATTCAGCCTGCACTGCACCATGTAAATGCAATTCTAAGTATAATTATACTATTTGTTCTTTGTTCTGCCTGCACTGCGGTTTTATTGTGAAGCACTTTGATCTACACTAGTCTCTTAAATGTGCTACTTACAGCCTCCTTCAGTCAAAGTAAAGCCTTCAGTTTGACCCTCTGTAGTTTTAAACAGGATCATTATTTCTGTCTGCAGGAGCAGGTCTGTCTCGTTCCTGCAGGCGGCAGCGCCCCCTGCTGTTGTGAAGGTTACACCATGATCATGAGCCCTGCAGTCAAACTCTGCTGATATTCAGAGTTAGGGAACCTGAGAGGACACAGAGGTGGTTCTCTTCATTCATTTATCCAGCATCGTAATCTCTGAAGAAGATCCGTGTGAATCATCCGGCTGCTGGAAGTTTCTCTCTAAACTTCAGCCACAGGCTGAAGCTCTGATCCTCAGACCCTCTGATCCTTCAAACACTTACAGGAACTCCTTCAGAACCAGAAGTTTTTCATCAAAGCTTCCAGTCTGTAGCAAAGAACACACGCTGTTCTTCCACATTTCAAAGCTAACAGCCACAAAATGATTTTGGCAGAAGGACACTCAGCTGGAAGGTGAGTCAAAGGTGGTCATCATGTATCCCACCTGCTGGCATGAGCCTTGAATGTTTACCCAGAATGCACTTTTTGGAGTTTCCTGCAGTGATTTATCAGAAACAGATCAAACATGCAGAGTGCTGATGCTGTTTCTGCTCCTCTGCCTCACAGATACGAACCTGCTGCTCGGGCAGAGACTCGGTCCTTAGGCTGGGACTCTTAGACGAGGCGTAAAACAGATATTTTTGTAGTTGTGATCAAAGCTTAAATGTGTTTTTTAGCCCTGTAACTTTCATCTGGACCCTGAACTTTCGTTCAGTCCCTGCGATATCCCAGTGGAAGACAAAGGAGGGCAGCTCAGCTGTATGTGTCAGAGTTACTGCGTCAGCACTGCTCTAAAAAATAAACATGAAAAATTACAGAAACACTTTGTTGTCACTTTAAAGAGAATGTTTTGGTAAATCACAAAAAAACATTTGTTTATTTATTTCACTGTGGACACGTTAAAAAGAAGAAAGTTCTGTTACTTTTAGCATGAAAGCCTGTGGGGGTCTTCATCAGTAGGACGAGCTGTAACGTTGATAAAAATACAGGTAAAAGTGCGTCTGCTGGGCCGATTCTGGCCCCTGGGCCATATGTTGGACACCCCTGTGCTCACCTGATTCTGAGGGGTCACCAGGGTTTTAAACCGAGGACCTGCTGGCAGTGCTCTGAGTGACGTTAGCCCTCCCGGCAGGTTATTTGTGGCCCCGCCTTTATCACTTCTAACTGTCCGCAGGTTAATAATAATAATGCAGATTTTATTAATCCAGTGGGAAAGTTCTTAGTCCTTAGCTCAGTGAAGCAGTGGGCGGCCACCAATCCAGGGCCACAGTGTATACAGACAGTACCTTGCTCAAGGGTACCTCAGAGGAGCCGTTCGGTGGATCTGAACCCCCGACCTTCCGATCATGGGGAAAATACTCCACCTACTGAGCAATCTCTGCCCTCACACACCCGAGGAAGCTGCTGCTGTGGCGTGATCTCCCCTATAATGTGCAGCGCCACCATCAGGTCAGCATGTGAACGCGCTCAATGCTGTGATTTATGGTGGGGGTGGGAGGGGGGTATCTGCGGACATGAAGACACTTCCACTAAGTCATAAAGCGGCTGTGACGCAGTTATTATTATTATTATTATTATCATTATTATTATTATCGGTGAGATTAGGTCAGCTGCAAAGCATGCAGGGATACCTCTATGTGTGTGTGTGTGTGTGTGTGTGTGTGTGTGAGGGAGTGAGTGGGAGTGGTCTCCTGCAGGTCACGTGACGCAGGCCTTTGTTAATGTGTGATTCCGTGGAGAAAGACCAGGAGGACAAAAAAAAGTCGCGACCGATCGAGCTGCCGAACCACCCTCATCCGTCCACGCTCCACCCTCACTGCGCCCCGGCCTGGATGCTGCTCAGAGGCCGCTGGCACCTCTACCTGGATTCGTGTCCGCGGCGGTCCGCGGCTCTCCCCGCCGGTTTGAGTGCGAGGCAGCGGGGCTGGGGGATGGAGGCAGAGTCCGATCTGTAGGGGTGGAGGAGGTGTGGGGGTCGGCTGTGAAGCCCCAGGCCCTGCTCGGCTTTGTTATCCCGGGATCGAGCTGCAGCCCTGCTCCGTGTTTCTGAGAGCCGAGGTGAGGAGCACATGGACGGAATCTGTGAGCTGTGCGTGGATCAGAACCCGCTGCGTGGATTTGTGATGTGAGGACTTAGTGAAGGAGGACCCAGAAAAACACGACAGATTCTTTTACTCCAGTTTGTCTCTCTTTGTGTTCATCCACCTCCCTGCGCGCACACCAGCCTCCACCTCCCCCTTTATCCCCCCTCCGTCCTCCATCATGGCTCCAGAGCTCCGGGTCTCCTGCTTCTGCTGCCTGCTGGTGCTGCTGGTTCTCCCCGCCGTCCGGAGCTCGTTCCACCGCAGCGGTGTGGACTGCGGACCCGGGAGGGCCGAAGACTGCCCAGGTGAGCTCACTCACAGCCTGCTTACACTTGTGGGGCTCTGTGGAGGGTCAGCGGTCAGAGGGAGCAGTGTGACCCAGCCTTTGTCATATTTGTGTTTCCGTCGGTGTGTCAGTACCTGTAGTACACCTGAGCTGTGATGTAATGGGCCGGAGGATGCTGAACAGATGTTTCACCTGCTGAAGCTGCAGCCATGTTGCTCTCCTGTGTGTGTGTGTGTGTGTGTGTGTGTGTGTGTGACCACTCCTCACTTTAACCAGGTTCTATTTCAGGGTTAATTACAGGGTGGAGCAGGGCGAGGCTCAGTGATGGAGCTGCGTTGTGTAGCTGCTCCGTCTTTACTGTGCCAGCATCAAACTGCGGCTGCGCTGCGTTTCTCAGCAGATCGTCAAATCTGGCCTCCAGACACCGGGTAGGCCACAGACTGTAAATAGAAGATGGACAGAGCCACCGTGGTTGGTTTGTGAACTCTGGTGTAACTTATCAGCCATCAGCAGCTGATGCTGACAGAGGGTGTTGTGCTCACACCTGTCAGTGTGGCCACGCCCCTAATAATACAAATGTAAACATTAACCCCTCCCACAGGTGTTATGATTGGATAATTTAGCTGAAGAGACCAACACCTTTCCTGTGGTGGACTCCACAGCTCAGTGAAGGTGAGACTGAGGCAGGTCCAGTCCTGGAGTCGTGAGGTGGATGGACCGCGGTCAGACCTGCTGAACACCTTGACCTCCTTGTTGTTTGCTGTGCTGATAGAGGCTGGTGCTGTCAGGAGGTGTAGGAGGTTCATGTCAACGTGATGCAGGAGCCAGAGATTCCCAGCCTCACACAGCCCGTCCTGCTGCCGCCTCCTCACAGTGCTGAAAAATCAGAGCTGAAATCTTTATTGGGCGTGTTGATTGGCCGTAACAGTAAGTCAGTTTGGGATTGGCTGTTTTTTTTCTGGCTCAAATAAAACTAAAGTGAGGGGCTGTGTAAGAACAGCCTGGAGAAACGAGCAGCTGATTCATCTCCTGATGAACGATAACGAGCTGTGGCTCGTAAAACGCTTCAGAAGAAGTGAGGATGGAGTGGAGTGCTGTGGAAGTTTCACACACATTTCAGTTCTGTGTGTGTTACAGTGCAGATCTTTCACTCAGTGGGAAAACATCGCTGGTTTTATATGCCCTACATTTGAGGGCATCACCAGCAGTTTTGAAAGATCATCACAGAGTAAACGATTCATCAGTTCACTCACGAGATGCAGAGGACAGAGGAAGTGTTGCTGTAACACCTGGCTACAGCAGCAATGTAACAGCTGGAAAATGGCGCAGCAGCAGGTGGAGCGGTGGTTTGGTGCAGCAGCAGCAGGTGATATACTGAGACGAGCGAGCTGAGCAAGAAGGCCAGACTTTTGATTTCCCAGTCAATCTTCATCCCAGCCCTCACCTGGAGGAGGAGGAGCTCGCACATGTGGAGGGAACTTCTAGTTTATGTTGATCTAAATACGACGCCTCCTGAGTGCCTCCTTTTGGAGGTGTTCTGGGCACCCCAAACTAGGAGGAGACCCCGGGGTTGATCCAGAACCTGCTGAGACTTTGAGGCTCTGCTCTCCCGCTGTGCCACCGTGACTTCAGATAAGCAGAGGGTGGATGATGATGGATGGGTGGTGTGTGATGAGTGTGCATCTCAGACATGAGTAGACTTCATTCTCCGTCTCTTCCACTCCTGCTGCTCCAAATACTAGTTAGAGCACATATAGTGGATTAATCCGCCACTGAAAATAGTCCCTATGTGTTCCTCCCATCTAAAACATGTTTGATCAAATCAGTGAGCTGGTGTTTGTGTGCAGACATGAACTCATTTTGAACTTTTCTCCTCTAAAAGTAGAAACCTGGAGCTGAAATAAGTCTTTCAACTTTTTTAGGATCTAAAGAGTCAAAAATCTTTGAGTTCTACTTTTAGAAGCTCTGAAGGTTTTTTTAAACCTGAGCTCCGTCACTGATGTTCTCGCGGGACGTCGCACCACCCCGCCTCAGCTCGTCTTTTATGAGCTCCTGACTCGCTCCGACAGCAGGAAGTTAATGAGAGCAGTGAGGTGGGGACGGAGGGTGGAGGGCGGTTTAACCCGTGATCAGGCCACAGGTCGACCTTTAGCGGTTGTCCTGGAGACGTAACACAGAGCTGACCCGAAGACGCCGGCTGCACCTCAGAGTTAAAGAAGAGTGTTTCCTTTGAAGTAAGTGAGGTGTGTTTTACTGCTGTTGGTGTGGAGACGATGACGCCAGCGACAGGCTGAGGGTTAGTCTGTCTTCAGCTCCCGCAGCGCTGCGTCTCTCTCCGTCTCTCTCCGTCAGGACCAACTCTGTGATGAGGAACATCAAACTGACTGCTGGACGCGTTCCTCAAACCAACCTGCACCTCTGTGGAAGTCAGCACGACTCTTTCATGGTTCCTGTTTACGAGCTGAAGCACAAACTGAAGCTCACCTGGAGGCTCGAGTCCTTCCCCCCACCTGCCGCCCTCAGCTGTTCCTCACAGAGGTCTTTCCTTACAAACATGTGACTTTATGAATGATTGATGCTCATTTTAGTCCCACTGAGATCAAAGCTTGTACAACAGGGACCTGACCGAGTTAGCAGCTGCACAACAGCACGTTAAAATGCAGCAAACACAACACAGCATACAAACACACACAACCAAACACCATCATCCCCGCAGCTGCATGTGGTGACTTTAAACTAACAGCCGATTTTGATTGAAGTTAGTTAGTGTTAACAGAGATCGACAGACCACGTGACTTATGCGCATTGCATTGTGGGTACGAGTGGCAGCAAAATCAAAACACTGCATCAAGCGCTTGCATTTCCAGCACCGGTAACCATTCATTTGAATCCCTACTTGCACCCCTGCTACAAGCCCAGGTCCAGTTTACTGGTGATTTGGACTATTCCATTTCACAGCTGTTCTTACATTTCTGTCTTTCTCTCCTGTACAGGACAACGCGTCTATTTGTTGTTTCAGGTTGTAGTGTTACACAACATTTTCAGATCCAAGTGTTTCGTAATTCATTCAATTTATTGTCTTTATTTATAACTGGCATTATTGTTTCGTTCTATTATAGAATCTGACAAGAAAGAGGCAAAATTGTATTGCATTGAGCAGATGTTTGCTGTCTGCAGCCGTCTGCAGGCGTCTGCAGACTGAGAGAGCTTTGGTTCCAGATCTGCTGAGGACCAGCAGAAACATGCAGACGGCCCTCTCTGCTCCTGCTGCTGTCGTTCTCCTCACACTCTCCTTCCACTAACACCTGTGTGCAGGTGTCGTCCGTGGGGGCGGGGTTACCCGCTGTGACTCCCACAGAGCCTCCCGACTGGTCCCTGCAGACACCAACTCTGTAAACAAGCTGCAGACACTTGATGATGCAACTGATGCACGTGCATGTGTGCGTGTGTGTTTGACTGTTTGATCACCTGATGAAGGACCCTGGATCAGTCTGAGGGACCAATCTGCTGCCAGAAGATAAAATGATGTCACGCCCGTTCATTAACACAGGCCCCGTGTACCCGCCTGGTGCCTGTGTGGCAGCTCCATGGATGGCTGTTTGGTCCTTCTTAGTGTTAGAACGACAGATTATAGATGCTGCACTCATTGGCATGTTGTTAGCCAATGAGATCGTTGTTTCCACAGTCAGCTCCGCCCCACGCTCTTCAAGTCCAGTTTGAAAATCACCAAGATGGCGGAGCTGAAGATGCTGAGACCGAGGCTTCGGGGCAGGACCCAGATCTGACTGCTCGTTCCTGTTAGCACACACTCGTTCTGAGTTCACGTCTTAAAGAGTGGACCAATGGTGTGGCTCCACTCAGCGTGAGACCAGTAAAGGAAGAAAAACCAGTAAACTATGATGGAGCTGCTGCTGAACTCAGAGAGACTGCAGAGTTTACTACAACGTAACTCTGGCTCTCAGACAGTCATTTTAACAACACACACACACACACACACACACACAGCGCATCCTAGGAGAACACACTGTTTCTGTTATTGTGTGTGTGTGTCAGCAGGTTGATGTGGCTGGCTCAGCACACTGTGGTATTTACTAATTACAGGGGAGCTGAGGTCACGGCCTCTGTAATTACAAGCTCTAATTGGCCAGCCTGCGGGCTGCCGACCAATCAGCTGCCATCAGGAAATTACTACCCTGGATAATAGTGTGTGTGTGTTTGTCAGTGGAGCTGTATTGTTTTGTCAGAGTTTCCCACTCTGTTGTGTGTGTGTGTGTGTGTTTTAGCCACAAACTGAAATATCTCCACAGCTGGTGGTGGTGGTTGGGGGCGCGGGGGGGTGGTGCTCCTCAGAGGAGGAATCCTGCTGACTTTGTGTTTTTCTATGTTGCTCAGTCTGATACCTTTAATCTAACATGTTTAAAACTTTACATCCAGCTGTGGGCGGAGTTTAAAGTGTGCGCTCACAAACACGCCCCCATCACAGACAGACTCACTCGTCCTTTTATTTTTGGCATCGTCAGCCTTCATGTGAGTACAGGAGAGACACACAGAGTGAGGGAGTGGACTCACCTGTTCAATCAGCTATAGCAGCACCTGTTCACTATAGGTCATGAACAGTAACTCATTAAGTATAAGCAGTCGCTGTTAGTCCTGTCACCATGGAAACAGAAGATTATCACTGGATTACTTTCAGAATTAAACTTTGAACGCTGATGATTCTCAGAGAAGTGTGTGATGTTCCTGTGGTTTTCAGCTGTTCAGTGATGCTGTGTGTGTGTGTGTGCGTGCGTGTGCGTGCGTGCGTGTGTGTGTGCGTGCGTGCGTGCGCGCGCGTGCGTGCGTGCGTGTGTGCGGTTTCACATGCATAAAAAGCAGGATCACTGTGAGGCATCTGTGGTGGATGATGGATGTGAGAGCTGCTGCACTGGGACGTTATGTTTCATGTTTCACTCTGAGGAGGAAACTTTGACGTGGTGACTCCACAGTTTAGTTCATCCTCACTGCATCCACAGGAAATCAGAGGGTCGGTACCAGCAAGGAGCTGCTAATCAGATGTATTGATTAAGTGATCATCATCGTTGATGATCTGAGTGGACCATGAGCTCCTCTGTACCAGCCATGCATCTCACAGCTGAAGCTCAGACTGGTCAGCAGGTCAGAGATCAGCAGCTGCTGCAGAGCTCAGAGAGCTGTGCATGAACGAATGCTGCTGAATCAGGACTCAGTTTATCCCCACAGACTGACCACTTTTATTTCATGCAAAGTTTTTTTGTAGTTGAAATCGCTGCTCTCAGGACGATAACTGTGATGTAAGAATGATCCGGTTTGTTTTTTTCCAGATTTGTCAGAGAAGAAAAGCGACCTGCGTGTGTGTGACACCGGGACGTGTCGCTTTGGAGGAACCTGCCGTGAGAACGGCGCCGACATCAAGTGTGTCTGTCAGTTCCACGTGAGTTACACACACACACACACAAACACTTCTACACCTTGGCGCCCCCTACAGGCTGCAGTGCTCAGGTGTAGTCTCCACAGTGCTCACTGCAGTGTTATTAAATGTTTGCTGAATGAAACCAATCACAGCTTTTTTTATGTGTGTGTGTGTTACAGCTGCTGTGACAGATGTTATTAAAGCTTCTGAAACGTGATCATTGTGAGCTGGTCACACAGCAGAGTCTACACATTGTTTTACAGAATGAGCTCAGTGAGATGGTCTCAGCTGGCCTGGAGGAGATTCTGAGTAAATGTGAATAAGTTGGGCTGAAAATGGAGCCAACATGGCCGCTGCTGGTCCTGTGTCGGCGTCCCCTCTTTCTTAAAAGCATGTCATGCTCATCTGCTGTAGTTTCTGTACCTCACGCTTCTTCTTTTATCAGCACACGCTGCACACCGTCCTCAGACACGTTTCAGCTGACAGCTCTTTAAAATGCTAACTGTGCTATCTTTGGCATTGTGCACAGATTTTTGAATTTGGTTAGACCGGAGCGCACTGACCAATCAGCAGCGAGCCTGCCTGCATCATGAATGAGGTGTTACCTTCAGGTTCCCTCAGAGTCCTGTGTGTGTCTGCGTGCTGTGATCGGCTGCATTTAAATAAAGTTACTTTGTGTTTCAGTGCAATAAGAAGTACGTCCCCGTGTGCGGCTCCAACGGAGACACGTACCAGAACGAGTGTTTCCTGAGGAGAGCGGCGTGCAAAAAACAAAGAGCCATCAACATCGTGTCAGAGGGACCCTGTTACCATGGTAACTCACCCTCGTCTTTACCTTTCACTGCTTCTTATAATAAGCACACTTCAGGTTTCAGACGCTCGCTGTGATTGATGTGTGAACAGGTGGACAGATGACACAGTCACAGGTAACCCCAGAGTCTAAATCAAAATTCTGTAATCTGATAAGGGGTCAAAACAGGTGTGGGTGTGTCCATAACAGCAGTATGAAGAGGTAATCACAGTAGTACCTGTGCTAAACATGGAAGCTCCACCCACCTGCTGTTTTGAGGGCAGCCAGTCAAAGTTGGACTGAAAGGGGGAGGAGCTACATCAGCTTGTTTCAAACAAGCAGAAGCTGTGTCCCAACCCAGCGACCGCACACCTCCGCGAAGTGCACGTACTACGTGGGGCGAGAAGGGCGGAAGTGAGTTGTAAAATGGGACGGTCTAGGCTTCCGTCGCACTGCTCAGGTTGCCTAGCAACCATGATACTAACCGCGAGAAACGTTTTATACAGCATTGTTTGACAGACATGAAGGAGAAAATTTATTTATTTTTTGTTCATTTTTGTTATGAGATAAAGCACATAAACAATTACAGCAATATGATGCAACAAACACAGCAGTACTATCCATCCATCCATTCGCTTCCGCTTATCCTTTTCTGGGTCGTGGGGGGCGCTGGAGCCTATCCCAGCTGTCATAGGGCGAGAGGCGGGGTACACCCTGGACAGGTCGCCAGTCTGTCACAGGGCTCACAGCAGTGCTACTAATCCAAAATACTCAAAGCTTCATAGAACTGAAACAAACATTTATTTTTAGCTCCATTCTGCTGCTGATACATACTTTAGGTTTCTGAATATGAAACTTGTTGCTGCCTTTCATAGTGTGTAACTTGAAGGCCCTGAGTACTTTCTCCCACACTGAAAACACTGGGATGATCACATTATGTGAACATTACCTAATAAGACTGTAATGTTTTATTAGGTAATGTTTTAATGTTCTTTATTATTAAACATTCGCACATAAATAAGTGACATAATATTCAGTACTTACTTTTCCAAGTTTACTCAAAAGTAAGTACTGAATATTCACGCTATAAATTGTGGGATATATGGGCCACGAAGTCTACACCGGATCCAGACTTCAAATTTGGGGAAATGAACTGCGCATTTGTCGACCGCATTTGGAGTACACTTCGAATTGGGACACCCTTTGTCACGTCGCTATGATGTAATCGGTCTACAAATGCGCACTACAAAGTGTGCGGTTGCTGAACTAGGACACAGCTAGAGAATGAAAACAGCCACCAGCAAAAGCTGCAGTTCCTCTAACGTCCAGCAGAGGCAGCAGTGAGTCAGCCCCCATAGACTTCCATGTTAAAATGTTTAAAGGCTTAATGTTAGCTTTCTTAGGGGCGTGGCCTCTTTGATTGACAGATGCATGGTGACACACCTTGACCGTGTTTGTGCTGTTGGAGCCCTTTAGAGCACTTTTAATAACATCATGTGACCAATAATATGGCTGCTGTGAAGTTACCGTAGTAACAGAGCATCCAGGAAGGCGGAGCTCCAGGTTTGGTGAAATTCAAGAATTTTAATTGGATGTTACTGAGCACTGATTAGCAGCTAACTGTGTGATGCTCGTCTTCATAAAGAAGGATTATTTTGAACTGTTAATCATGCAAAGCTACTCAATGAGTCCAGAAGTATGGGCGTGCTCCTCACACACACAGAGCCTGTTATGACACGTTTACATGAACATCCACCTCTGCAGCAGGAGGTTAAAGTTAACTTCCTGCAGCCAGTGACACTAACGTCAGAATGTGTGTGTGTGTGTGTCTCAGATGCTGGATCAGGATCTGGAGATGGAGGTAAACAGCTTCATGTTTGCTCTGGTTTGTTTCTGAGTATGTTTGAGTTGAAGCAGACGAGCTGAGCGGCGTTTGTGTGTCTGCAGATGACGAAGGCTCCGGCCGCGGGAAAAAGACCTCCAAATGTGGGAACTGCAAGTTTGGAGCCGAGTGTGATGAAGACTCTGAGGATATGATGTGAGCACGCACACACACAAACACACACACACACTCAGTGTTAGGAGTCTAACCGTGAGCCTGAACGAGCATGTGTGTGTGTGTGTGTGTGTGTATCCAGCTGCATGTGTAACATCGTGTGCAACGGCCACAACGACAACCCGGTGTGCGGCAGCGACGGCGTCACCTACGACACGCCCTGCCACGTCCGGGAGGCGTCCTGCCTCAAACAACTCAAGATCGACATCAAGCACGTCGGACGCTGCCATGGTAACAGCAACACAGCAAACACTCCTTCATCCATCACCTACATCATCATCATCATCATCATCTACTCACAGCAGGAGAGGGAGAGAGAGGAGGAAAATGGGAAAAGGAAATATGGATGGGGGGGTGGAGCTAAGGGAGGAAGAGGAGGAGGAAGATGAGAGTCAAGAGGGAAAATGTCTCAGTTCATTTATTTTGAATGATGATCTCAACACACACACACACATACACACACACACACACTGATTATCGCGGCTGGCTGAACAAACAGCTGGTCTCATTTTAACGCCACGACCTCCTGCTCCACATTTTCTCTTCGTTGTTCTGTCCTCCTCCTCCTCCTCCTCCCCTTCTCTCATTTCCATCTGTCCTTCTTTTTCTTTGTATATGTACAGTTCTATTCTATTCTTTACTTCTTTGCCTTTTCTTTATGTACATCTTTATTTGTTATTTTAACTTTGTTTCTTCTTCATCCTTTATCATCTTCTTCATTTTCTTCCCTTTTGCCTTTTATTCTCTCTCCTCCTTTCCTCCCCTTCTTTCTTCTGTTTTTTTACTTTCTTCTTCTCCTTTACAGATTATTTCTTCTTTACTTCTAATTTTCTTCCTCCTCTTTTCTATTTTTTCTTCTTCTTCTTATTTTTTTCACCTTGTGTTTGTTGTTGTCTTCCTTGTTTTTTTTCCTTGTTTCTCTTCTTTCCCTCCTGTTAAACGTTCACTTGCTTCATCTTCCTTGTTTTCTTTGTCTTCTTCTTTCTTCACTGATTCTTCTTCTCCTTCTTTGGCTTGGTCTTCCGTTTTCTCGGCTCGAGTTTGAAATAAGCTGAGTTGTTCCAGGTTAAAAACATCTGACACGCCGACTCTAGAAGCCTGCGTTCTAGTTATTATGACTCTTAATGAATTTTTGGATTTTAAGTAAATAATTCAGATGTTCATTTTAATAAAAGCGTAGTGATTAACAGGTGTGGTTTTATGAGTTTCACCAGCAGATCTCAGAATCGTCCAAAAACCCAGCGTCACAGTTTCAGATGTTACGATCGGAAAAAAACGTGTTTGATTAAAACTGAAACACGAGTGCTGAAGAATAAAAGCTCCTGTGTCATCGATGCTGTTCAGTAAAGAAACTGCATGGTGCAGCTTAAAAACACATCCGATACATTTAACCATGAGCGTCATCTTTGTTTAGCTTTTTAAAGCTTTTTAAATATGAACGCATTTTTACCGGAACATTAAAGCTGTGAACGGTTCAGAACAAATGAGACGAGCCAACGTCTCTACAGCGCTGACGGAGCTTCACCCTGAGGCCAGGAAAGTGTGTGAGTGAATGTGTACACGTTTATATATCTTTGTGGGGACCAGAAATTAGAATGCTACTATGCCTGTGGGGACCAACAGTCCTTATGGGGACAAAATGCCCGATGAGTTTGTTTTTGTGGTTTTAGTGTCAGGGTTACAGATGGGTTGGGGTCAGGCTGAGGGTAAGCATTATGTTAATAAGAGCCCCTCACTAAGATATGGAAACCAGTGTGTGTGTGTGTGTGTGTGTGTGTGTGAGTCACTGACCTGTGTTTAAGCCTCTCTCCTCGCTGCTCGCTCTCATCAGTCACTGTGAGTCGGACGCGTGCGCCCACTCGCTGTAACGCCTGATTGATTGGACGCTGAAACTGGTCTGAGATCAGTGATGCTCTCTGTAATCTGACGCTGTCGGGTTTCACTCGGGGACTAAATGTGATCGAGGACGTTAACTCTTCATCTCATTCGTGTGCTGAAACTCACTTTTTATAAATATTTCACCATCGTTCAGACAGGAATGGACCGTCTGAAGAGAAACGAGCTGTAATCTGATTCTAATCCCATAAAATCAGCACATGAGCATGAACACACACCCTGGCAGCCTGCACAGATGATCAAATTATAGCTGAATGAAAAACATTTTACTGTCTGAGGCTCAAAGTCACGGAGACGAGCAGATCTCTCCTCACATATGTGATGTTATAGATGGAGAGCTGCGGCTCTGCTAGGGCAGCTTTGCATGATTCATAGCTTAAAATAATCCTTTATCTCGTGCTAGGCCTCACTTCATTTGACCTCCTGTCCTGTGGTCCTGATGATGGTGCTTTAGATGCTTTCTCTGGTCTCATCATCTTTTTCTTCTTCTGTGGTTTCAGATAAAAACAGGAAAGACGACGGCATCAAAACCAAGCCAGAAATCTACGGTAAGCCCCACCCCCAGCCAAGCCCCACCCCCAACTGTGCCCGCTCCTGTCTCACAGCAACACCAATATTAAAGCACAGATTTCTTCTTCTCTCCTTCCAGCTGTCCCCAAGCCTGGTGAGGGGGAGGGGTTCGAGGACAGCCCCGCCCCCTGTCCCGAGGACTACTCCCAGTTCTGTGAACACGGTATCTGTGAGATGAGACAGAACCTGCCCACCTGCAGGTAAGCCCCGCCTCTGTCCTCGTGCACCTGCTCAGGTGTGTGCGTGTGTTATTCACACCGAGCGCATTCATTCATGTTTAAACTTTGACTCAGCAGCTGAAAGAAGACCTGCGATGTTAAAAGTGGACCAGACAAATGAACAACTAACAAAAATCTTCAGTTCTCTGAAAAAAGAAACAAAAAATTCTCTCATAAAGTTTGAGGAACAAGAAACTGAGCTCAAGGTTTAAATGTTGGATTGATCCTCAGAGCTGATCTGAGATCGTCGAGCTTCAACAGCTTTCAAAAATAAAAGTCTGACAGCTGAAACTCAGACTGGCTGATTTTTGTGTTTTTAAAGATTTAAAGTTTTTCTGTCAACACGAAAAGATTCACCAACTAAACGCAGTGATCTGTGTTTGCTGTCAGAACAAAGACAACTTCGTGTGTGTGTGTGTGTGTGTGTGTGTGTGTGTGTGTGTGTGTGTGTGT
>CAKLIZ010000614.1:110788-138893 GCA_922035795.1 Oreochromis mossambicus
GAACAGAATAGAATAGAACAGAATAGAATAGAGTAGAGTAGAGTAGAATAGAATAGAGTAGAATAGAGTAGAGTAGAATAGAACAGAATAGAATAGAGTAGAGTAGAGTAGAGTAGAATAGAATAGAATAGAATAGAATAGAACAGAATAGAGTAGAATAGAATAGAACAGCGCTTTATTGTCATTGTACACAAACAGAGAAAAGGTGACAGAAGTTTTTGTAGTTTTGCACACACCAGGAATCTGCAGGGTCACTGCTGTAAGAGAAACACTCCAATTGGCTGTTAAAGATGATCACATGATCTAACTTTACATTTTGCCGGGAAGCTGGAAAATGAAAATATTCCCGATCAGCTTGATTAGTTTTTTCTTCTCCACGTCACCGTCCGACCCCTCAGAGTTACGGAGAGGACGTGAAGCAGATCATTGTTACATTTACTGATAAAAGCTGAGTTCTTGTCGAGCGCTGCGCCTCGTTTAATGTTGATGTTGTTGTTGACGTGCACTTCCTGTTGTGTCCTACAGGAGGTGCAACAAGACGAAGCGTGGTCGGAGGCAGAAGCAGCATCTCGGTCACTTCCCGTCAGGAACGTCGTCCCGGATGATGTAGCTGCTCTTTCTTTTTTCTTTTTTTAATGATTTTTTTAATTTTCCGTCTTCTTTTTTATAAAATTCGAGAAGTCCGACCTTTCGTACCACAGACTGCATTTTTGATATCTCGACTTTTTGGTGCCTCTTCTTATTTTCCCTCGTTTTTTGGAACAACCCGACGTTACTGAGGGGCCTTATTTTCCACCTTTCATTCCTTTGGCTTCCCGTCTGCTGGTGATTTTCAGTTTGCGAAGCGGAGACGCGGTCGTGCTGCTGCCGCCCTCTCAGACTCTGAAACACTGTGCAAACTTTATTTCTCTGATTGTATCGTCGCTCCGGACGTCCACACCGCAAACAGTGACGATTGCCTCAGTTTTCGCCCGGTGAGACGCACATCAGGAGCGCCTCCTTTTTAGTTTTTCGGCCACGTTAGAGCTCATTCCTGCTACAGCTGCAGTTCTCATCCGTCTTCCCCCCGCCCACACAAGGGCAGCGACCCTCATCCTGATTGGCTCTGGTGTACACGCACGTGCTGATCTGTGGATTCATCTCTGCTGAAACATGTCCACCTTTGTGGCGTTCGTGCCGCATATTAATGACGTAACGGGAGATGCAACCCAACGCACATTAGGTGGAACCCAGAAAACGAGGCGAGCCGATCGGAGTCGGTACCAATGGAAGAAAAGCTTCTGGTCACGTGATTTTCAGCTGCTGTGAACACTCGGACTGAAACTACACACTCGAAATGTCCTGAAGTAATGAGGTGTGGCCAGGAGCAGCTAAAGCCATGGCTGGAAGAACTGTTCTGAAGTGAAGTGGTCATGTGACTGAAGCTGTCACATGACCACTTCACTGCGAATTAAGTTTTTGTTAAATCTTTGTTCTGTGATTGGCTGAATTTGTTCATTAAAGCTGTAAAAAATGGACCTAGCTACTATGAACTGCATGCTCATTGGCTAACGACTTGTGATTGATGCCAGCCAATGAGCATGCAGTTTCCTTCCACATATAATCCTCCTTTTAGAAATGTGGCGTAAATGAGATTTACAAAACAGTTCATTTTTATTCAGTGTGGCCGAAATCAGTGACCGAGCAGGAGAGTGCTTACAGAGGTCAAAGGTCAGACAAGGCCTTTGTAGCAGCAGCTGTCGCCATCTGGTGGCCTTTAGATAGAATCCAGGTTTATTCATTTTTCTGAGCAGGAAGCTGCGTCCATGTCTTCTGCTGTCTGTGAAGACATTTGGCATCATATCGTCATGACAACATGTTGGACTGAAATGGGGAAAACTGGGAGACAGAGCTAACATGCTAACTAACAGGACTCGGGTGTGGAGGTTTTCACTCAGACTGCTCGGTTAATTAGACCAAAGCAGCTTTTAAAATTCAGTCAAAACTGTGAATCTTCCCTAAAAATGTTATTTTCTTATCAGCTTCATATCAGCGTTTATCTGGAAATATGGTTCTCAGTCAGATTCTGTGTGCGCCACATTTCTATCCTTTTAAATCTTCTCTGTGAAAGCGACAGATGTGATGAAGAAGAGCTGTTCTGCTCACATTAGCCAGAGTTCCTTTTTTACTTATCAGTGCATACTGCCCCTCAGCAGGCTTCCTGACTTTGGCCAATTGGAAAAAGAAACAAAAGGCAGCTGATTTCAGCTGGAGGCAGCAAGGCTCTGCATGAAGGGCAGAATCAGATAAATGAGGATGATTTTGAACTGTGAATCATGCAAAGCTACGCTGGCGGTGTAATGACAAACAGGTGGAGCTGGAAATGAGCAGAAGAAACCCACTTTGAAGGTTTAATGAGCACCAAACACGTGTTGTGGGCGTTGCCATGTTGAGAATTCCCACGATGCACTGCTGCTCACGTTTGGCCAACTTCTCTTGTTTTTCTTTGTTTACTTTGTCACGCATGTGTTGTACCGCCTTAACTGTCCAGGGGGCGCTGTGCAGCGGGACTACAGGATTATCAGGGACCACCGGAGCCCCGTGCCCCTCAGATATGAGCCGACTCGTATCTCAGGCGTGTTTTTTGTTTTTAACTTTGTGCAGCGTCTCACAGGGTCAAACGTCACGTCTCCTTACAGAAACTTTCTTTAAACACTTTTTGTATTTGTTACAATGAGATCCACCTGAAAACCAAAATGCTGTTTTTTCTACTGCTTAAAAATAATAATGAGGTACGAGCCGACATGTACAGGTTGTTATGCTAGTTATTTTATTGCCTAATTTTCAGATGACGCCATTCCGGAAATGGATTCCAATGTTTGTGTGTTTGGACAAGCTGGCGATAATTTAAAGGACCTCGTCGAGCTTTTTATCTTCATTCTGATTCGTAACGATGGTACCACGTGTCCGTGTTGGTTGTTTTGTTGTGTTAGACGGAGTAGGCCGATAAGCTGGGCTCGGGTTCGCCTCACGCGCCGCTGCCCTGAGGTGAACCGCCACGGTCTTGGTGGCGCTTGTCGCAGGGAACGGGCCAGATGTTGCTGTAGATGTTGATCCTGCATGAACCGTGAAGTTGTTGTTTAGACTGTGCTGTAGCTGAATTAGCATTAAATTATGATGTTTGAACCTCTGCGTCTTCATGTGTCTGTTTTCTGAGCCGGCCTCTTAATAAAGCTTCACACAAACATCTGGACCTGTTTTAAAGCTGTTACTGATCCATGTTTAAACACCTGGAGGTATGAATGTAGAGCCTGCATTCTTTCATAATGTCCAGCAGGGGGCAGTGGTGATGGGTCAATAATCTGTCCCTCAGTTTCTCACTCGCTCATCATCACAAGAATCTGAATATTTGATGGAAATAAATCCTGAAAATAGTTTCTGATGGTCAAAGGCCTCAAACACAGTGCTCATTAAACACAATCATATCCATGATGTTATTATTTGATTCATTTGATTATAACGGTATTAAGTAAAAGTGCATTCAAACTGTGCTTCAGCAGATTCCAGTCCGTGACAAGGCCGCTTTGAACTATTTAAAGATTACATATAAATATGGGTATGACAGCGCGTGAGCATGAATAAAGTCTAAATGAGCGTCTGAAGACGTGCTGCGGAGTGAAGAAGCCGAACACGTGGACAGCACAGGGAGGATGCTCTGAATCTGGAATATAAAGCTGACGTGGGCTCTCGGGTGATTCCACATCCTGGATCTCAGCCGGCCGCATGAATGCAGCAGAGACCCCGATGAGTCCACTTCATCCTCAGCTGTAACAGTCAGTGACGCTTCAGGTGGAGCACCTCAGCGAGCTGACAGTCCGCCATGTTGGACCTGTCGGGTGATTATTGTGTAGCCTGACCAGCGAGGCTCCAGAACACAGCGCTTCCTGCTGTATAAACAGTTCCCCAGCCTCTCGTCAGGGCTTCAGCTTATTTATGACCTGTGCTAAGAAGGAGCCGGACAGAACAACAGTTCCTCAGGTTTCCGAAGGCCTTCCAGGGTCCAGGGTCCATTGGCCAGTTTTTCACAATTTTTCCGGTCCTTGTACCTGACCATTTCAGAGGTTCCAAGCTGCACATCTGCTCCAGCCTGAACCTCGAGCTGGGCCGGTGGCAGGTTTCAAACTCCTTCCTATCTCATTTCAAGTGTTTTTACTTCACATTAAATTTTGACACCTTTGAGAGGTGAAAACCAAGCACGCTCGGTGGCTGATGAAGCCTTCGTGTCTTCTGCAGGGGGGTGGGGTTAAATATAGCAGTGATGGCAGGATAATTATAGGCAGCAGCTGGTGGAGGGCTTTCAGACAGCGGGGAGTCCCCTTCTGTCTTCACCTGATTCTGGCCCACCTCCCCTCATTCTCTGTTTTCTTCTGGAAGGTTAGAGTAATGATGGGTTGCATGTCAGAGCTTTGAACGCTCTTCTTTCTTTCTTGGTGAGGTCGGGCTACGATTGAAAAGGGTTCAAAAGCAGGAGCTGGATTATGTTTCTGATCTTTGTATGTTCACAGATGTTAACAGAAAATCAGAAAGCTCAGACCACCAATGATTATGAGTGGTTTTACATCATCCTGCTGAACCTTACAGAACAAAATGCCATGAAACAGACGTCGTCTTGATGGCAGCATGTTTCTGTTAAACCTGCATTAGCCTTTACAGCTTTACAAGTTACTACCACCATGTGTGCTTCTGTGCAGAAGTCGTGAACCATGCCTAATTTCTTTAAACTGATCTTCAGCTTTCTGAAGGACATTGGCTGGTTTTTCATGAATTTTCAGTTCACCATTTTCAGAGGAAGGGTTTTTGGGTTTGTTGAACCACTACATCTGACCTATGAATCTTTCAGGCAGAAGAAGACTCCTAATTCAAGAAATGAACCAGTGTGTCCAGTTGTGTCCAAACATAACAGATGACTAAGCAAAGAGCCGAGTTTTGTGTCTTTAAGCTCAAAAGCAGGTCACAAACCAAACATTTGTTTAGTTTTTCATTTTCAAATGGACATAAAATTGTATTTTTGCACCAACAAGGTGACTCCCAAAGAGCTGTTGGCTAGAAACTTGGCATATGGCGTGCAGTGTATCCTTAAAAAACAGAAGACGAAGTGTGAGGCCTTCAGCTGCAGGTCAGTCAGTGGTGTTGGAGATCTTTGATAAACTGATGAATTATGAACTCAGAAAAGTTACATCAGAATCTGAGCCACCATTCAGGAACATCTGGAAACATCTGGTTATCAGCAGCTTCATGTTTCAGCATGATAATGATCCAAACACACTGCCAGTGCAGTGAAAGCACATCTGGACAGACAGAGGAACTCTGTCAGTCATGGATCGGCCTCCCCAGAGCCGGACGCCAGCATGACTGAAGTGGTAACTTACAGAGATGAGTTCAGACTGAGCTGAAGAATAAAGGTGTTCATAAAGAATACTGACTTTTAAGTATCAAGGTAGAATTACTACAAACTCTGTTTTTGCCTTAGATACTATTTTTCCATGTATGTTTGCATGTTTGCAATAAATCCCTGCATTTATTTCCCATTTTTCCTAAAGTAAATGTCCAAACATTTCCATAAGTGTTTCCTCTTCCTTCTTCCCTTTGTCGTTTTATAAAGAATTCCCCGCTCGACCTCTCTGGGATCGTGTTTTTATTCACTATCATTGCAGTAATTAGCTGCAGTTGTCAGACTGTCAACCAACTATATGTCTGTACCTGGAAGACTCAAGCTGAACTTCTAGGAAGACCAGTATGTTACTGCTAACTTATGGGTTTAATGGGCAAGCTGGACCATTAACCACAGGTGGTGGTTTTGCAAACATTGTGATAAATTAGCTAACTGGCAAAGGCTACATGCTATGTGCTAACTGTAGGTGCCAGCTACAACTCAGTGGGTGACATCAGTTTATAATATGAATAAAAAAGAATATATCTGTGGTTCTGTTGGGCCGGTTCAAACTTTAGCTTTGTAAGAGTTTAATACAGTAAAAGCAGAAACTCCGGCACCCAGACGAGTATAACTGAACCTATCAAGAAGCATTAAGTGTTATAAAAGAACAATACTAAGTGTTTCTGCCTCCTGTCACAGCTCGATTGTGCCTCTGCGTTCCCACTGAACACTTCTTTATGCTCCTACTAAAATCTGGTGTTTGGAAAATTAGTATGTGAGATAGCAGAGCTTGACATGATTTTAAAATGTGTTCACTTTGACTGAAAGTTAACTCAGCCTATCACAACGTGATGTTGACTGTTGCTCCTCCCATCTCTTGCTCCACTTCCTTATCCAAACTTGGACTCCCCGGCTCAAGTCAAGAACAAAGATGGCAGTGAAGGCGAGTGTTAGCATCATGAATGCTCCTTTGGAGGCCTGGGGTGCCAAAAACGTCTAAACCTGGAGGGAGGGATTAAGACAGAACAAGTGAAAAGGTGATGGGGGATAGATGGATGTGGAGAAATAGATGGGAGGGGGGTTTCCATTCCTTTTAATATGCTCATGTCCCAAAGAAGCACAGGGAGTCACTTTACCCTCGCTGTATTTTTAGCAGCCGAGAACACAGAGAGAAGCTGGGATCCATGTCACTCTTTATCTCTCTCGCTCATTAACACATGCATTCCCGTAATATCCACCTAAAAATCCTCTGATTGATGGAACGTTTTGGCTAGTTCGGTGTTCCTCAGGGCCTCAGCATGACTTACCAAGTCAGATCAACGTGATCCTCACTGCTCTGTAACTTCTCACAGTCTGGGTGCATTTAAACAGCAGCTATGATACTGATTAAAGATGATTTTAGCTTCGATCCACCTTCCCCTTAACGCTCCCACTGCATTTTAGCTCATCTCTTTTTAGCCTCCCTCCGTCCCTCCTCTTGACTCCGATCACCCCCACCCCCCTCCCTTTCTCTCCCAGTAGGGTGGAGTCTATGAGTTGATCTGAACAGTTTCAGGGTCAACCTCCAGTCGTAGAGGGGTGATCTGGTCCTCCTGCTTTCTTTAATTTTCCTTTCTGAGGTCTTCCTTTGGATATTCCGTGTTTCGACAGTCATCCTCGAATTCATATCTTTGTTCTTCACATCTTCTTTCAAATTTCACTCTTAACTGGAGTACATTTTACTGGAGTTTGCCCGTCCAATTCATCCTCCTCTTCCTCATTACTTTGTTCCTTCTCTGGATCACTGGACACAAACAGCTGATCGACCAAGCAACGAGAATATTACCAGCAAACCAAGCAGCAAGAATGACCGATAAACCGGGGATGACGACTGGTGGAGGAGATGATGCGGGTAGCATCATGGCGTTGCTGGAACGCGTGGCGGGCCTCATGGACAGCGTCCAGGTCACACAGCAGCGCATGGAGGAGCGTCAGCTTGAGCTGGAGAGCACGGTCAAAACCATCCAGGCCGATGTTGTCAAACTGACCAATGAGCACGCCAACACCAGCTCTACCGTCGACCGGCTGCTGGAGAAAACACGGAAGGTCAGCCGGCACATCAAGGACGTCAGGGTGCGTGTGGAGAACCAGAACATCAGGGTCAAGAAGGTGGAGGCCACTCAGGGTGACCTCCTCGCCAAGAACAAGTTCAGGGTGGTCATTTATCAGGTAAGACTCGGACGCGTTCTGTGTATCAGAAAGTTCTTGTTCTTAATATGTGATGCTTCATGGATCAAGGAATGTTGGAAACTTCTGGACATCCAACCAAGGGATTACTGACGTAGTTCTTCTTGTTTGAAGATCAGTGGATGGTTGATTCAGTAGATCTGAAATGACAAACGCAAACTAAACAAATGAACCCTGAAAACTAAACTGGATCGAAGCGGGCATATCAGCAGTTGTCAACAGTCAACACCAGCAAAACCAATTCCAATAATAAAGATATAATTTGGAGCTACCAGCCCGGGGGACTGGTTTAGCCTCTGTTACTGGTCTGTGTCTAAAGGTGGCCTGGTGAAATGCTCCTACCATACAGCACCAGTGCAGTTAGCATTGTTTTATCACCACAAAAAATCCTAAATCTTAGAAAGAGGACTTTCTTTTATTTCTGTATTAAGCAGCCAGAGTAATGGATTGGCTCACTTTGGGGTTTGAACCTCTGCATCATTATTTATTTAGTCCACAGTAATCCTGGCAGCCGGTTTCATCAGGGCACAAACTGAACTTTTGGACTGTAGAAGTTAATAAGGCCAGCTGGTGTTTGACGAATGATGACTGTAAAGGTGGATCCAGCTGGTTTATGTCTAAAATAGGCATTCGCTCACCTGCAGGTCTGGAAGGCGAACTTTAATTCCAAGAAAAGTCAGAGGATGTTTTTATGAAATACACAAACTGTTGATGGGCGGTGGTCACTGATGTTAAACTCAAAGTGAGCTGCAGTGTAGTTGTGATATTTGCTGGAGTTTAACATGACTGTTGTGTTCTTTGAGAACATGTTTGTGACCATCTCGTTTTATTTTTATGTCACTGTTGATTCACATCTGAGTTCTTTTAAGATTCGCACCAGCCGATGAAAGTCTCAGTCTCAACCTCTGAGGTTTGAAATAGCAACAAGCACACCGGGATTCATTTTACTTCTTTGGCCTTCACAGTTAGCAGCTGCCAGCATGACAGTGACGCGGTTATTTTAGCCCTGGATAAGCTTCAGTGTGCTGAAAGGTTACGCACAGATCTAAACCTCGCAGCGAGTCATGTACTTTAGAAAACTAAAGTAAAAGAGGACCGATTTCAGACTTGTGTGCAGCTCACGTATTATTGATTTCAGATTATCATTATTATTATTATTATCAGTTATAAAAAGATTATTATTTATCTTTTTATAACTGAGTTGGGCAAAAATTTTACACAAAGACGAGCTGTTAAACCAGCAACGCTCAAAGATGCAAACACACATCTGTAAATTTTATGCAATAAAGAGACACCGATGCTTCGTAACACAATGAAACCTAATTTCATCAAAGAGCGTTGCTTTTAGTTCACTGTGTGAAGAATCAGCTGATTTAAGCACTTGTTAAACATTAAAACGTTCACTTTAAGTGACGCAGTGAATTTAGCATTCAAATTAGCATGTAAGCTAGTGCGGGGACTGCAGGGCGTGGTTCTGTGACTGCGTCAGGTTGCAGTCCCGTCAGTGAGGTCACACAGAAATGCAAACATCACGCCGTGTGGGATGGAAGCAGAAATAGGAAAGACTTCCATGTTTACGTTTTGTGAATGTTCACATCAACTCGAGATGTTTTTACAACGAGATCCTGTGACGCTACGTTCTCGGTTCTTAGACGAACGCTGATGTTTGGTAGGTGTGCTCATCCTGAAGCTCTCAGAGACTTCATGAGTGACGATCACACTCTGACTAAATAAACGTCACTGTGACTGTGGAGTTTCCTCTCATGTAGAGCTGTGACTTTTACACAGCAGGCAGTCACATCCACCAAGGCCTCTTTAGGAAACACCTCCCAGCTCTTCTTTTCCAAAATGAAGCGTGTTGAGCTCACAGAGCTGCTGTACTGTAAGTGACTGAGCCAGCTGACTGCTGACAAACCAGGTTATTCTGAGTCTGCAGCTCCTGCATCTCCTAATATAGTTGTCTGCCCTCCCTCACTCTCTCTCTGGCTATGAATCATTTCATTAGCTGCTACCTGCTCCCAGTTAGACTGATGGAGGAAATCCTCCCAGTGGAAGCAAAAGCTGTGGGGGGTCAGCACACAACCCATGTCAGGAGGTCAGATGGGCTCATAGCCTTCGACCCTCCATACTTGGCCTCCTGCAGTCTGGCAGAGCAGAGAGGTCCCCGAGTTTCCTTTTTTAACCATAAAGAATGAGTCAAATGGTTAAACTGTTTGCTGTTGGACGAGTCCATCCAGCTCGGGTTTCAGTCCTGGTCTCAGTTCAGGAAAGTTGACCTCAGAAAGCTGCACATGGTCACTGCTGTGTGTTCAGCATCAAACAGCCTCACAGTCGGTTTGTGCACAGATGAACCTGATGACAGCAGGATGATCAGAGCGATTTAGAGGCTGATTTTTTACCGTTGCTTTCTTTTAGCTCGTTAGCTGCTTCCTGCTGAGTGTGCTGTGTTCATCAGAGCTGTGGAAATGTCAGCTCAAACATATCAGGTGTCACATCATACCTGTGATGCTTCTGTTAGCATGCTAACTACAAGTTAAGTAACAGGTTCATTTGGGTTTAACTGCAGGATTATTCAGATTATTCAGACAAATAAGCCAAAGATGAGCAGATTGGGAAAAGAATTCACCTGAAACATTAAAAAATGACGTGAAAAACATTTTTTACAACATCAAACAGACTGATGAGGAATAAACAGTGTGACAGCAATAACAGTGTTCATGTAGCTGATTAAAGTCGACCAAATGTAAAAGCTGAATATAAAAATAGTTTTCAGAATCTGGACATTTTGTAACATCAGTTCAGCTTTGATGTTTGTTTTCAAACCATCCATAAGTAATCAGATTGGATTCCATGTTTCATGGATCATGTTGCTGATTAGATTCATTTCCATGTGATCTGCATTCAGTAAACGCCGACATTTCAAAGTAACTTGAGCCCAACGTTTATGGATCCCATCGTCAAAGTATGAACTTCAGCTTCCTTAGACGACAGGATGGCGGCTCGGATTTCCTGATCGGCTCTTTTCCGCTCTGGTGTCCAAACTGCTGCACATGATGCTCACAGCACATCTACATCTAATTCACTGCAGATCAACATTATAAACAGTCTCATCTGGACTGTTTTCATTGAGTTGATTGAACTGGAGGCTGGTTTAAGCAGCACACCTGCTGCTGGTGTTTGTTAGCCTGTGGGGTCAGACTGCAGGTTTACTGGGCAGCTCCCAGTATGAATGAGTGGGACTGTGGAGCTTTAGCTTCACTGTCTGCTTTTCTGCGTAACCTGATCTCAGAGTTACAGACAGATGCACGGCGTGACGCAGCCTGGAGCTGAAAGCGATCTCGTGTTGCTCTGCGCTGCGAGCTGATATGTTTAGCTCCCTGCAGGCGAGCGCTGAGCTGCAGAAACAGGTGCTGCAGGTTATTTATGGATGCAGGATCACGGCCCAGCACAAGTCTGCATGACACACTTCAGACAAAGACACAATTACATCTGACATCACTGCTAAACTTTGTCCACCAAAAAACATGGACCATTGAATCGGTTTGTTTTCAAGCTTGTTCTTTGCTCTCTCTCTCACTCTCTCTCTCTGTTTCTCAGGGTGACCAGGAGGTAAAATCCGTCGCCCCGGGAAACGAGCCAGAGGAGCCCAGCAGCAGCGGGGCCCGGGCCAGAGCCGAGGTGGAGCCTGACAAGTTCGAGCTCCCTCCAGAGTCGGACGAGGAGTACATGGTGGTGGAGGAGGCTGACTCCTCGGCAGCCGGCCGCATAAAGAAGACGGGGCTGACGCGCATCGAGAGCTTCAAAGCCACCTTCTCCAAGGAGAACATGAGCAAGACCCGCGAGAACCTGGGCACCAAGGTGAACAAACTCGGCGAGCGCATCGTGACGGCCGAGAGGCGCGAGAAGATCCGCCAGTCCGGCGAAAGGCTGAAGCAGTCGGGAGAGAAGCTGAAGGACACCATCACCAAGAGTGTCCCATCCAAGCTCAACCTGAAGAAGGAGAGGACTGTGGCAGAGGGCCAGGAGGGAGCCGAGGGCGTCACGGAAGGAGCTCTGCCCGTCCCTCCTCCCAAGGGCCGCAAGACCAACCCTCACGCCGCCAGGCCGGCCGAAGACGAGGGCAGAGCGGAGGGATCTGAGGTGCCGATGTACGACATGAAGCAGCTGTCCTAAAACCAGATCTGGGCCCTTTCTTTGGACTTCTGAGACACACTGAGAGGAAGGTTTTTGGGTAGCTGTACAAGAATAAATGATTCATTAAAAAATAAAATAAAGATTATTTTGTGTTGAACACTTGAAGGAAGCGAGCAGAGAACAGATCCAATCAGACTGAACATCAAACCCAAGTGTGCTTCCAGACATTTACCATCAAATCCTGAGTGAAGTTATTTTTCTGTCTCATGTTCAATAAACAGTGAGCTGGAAAACCGAAGAACAGACTTCAGACGTTCCCTGCAGAGTTTGCTGCATGTTGCTGAGACTGAGCTGATGATGAAGCTGTGATGGGTTTATGGCACGTTTGGTTCTGGAGAAGAGTTTTACTGTCGGTGCAGGTGAAATGATCAGAGGTTACAGCCTCTGGTTAAAGTGGAGGCAGCGATCAGGACGGCTGAGCAGCAGAGGTCTCGAGGGTCCTAAAGTGTAAAAGTGTTAGTAACACAAAGATCACAGAATGGGATCATCCACACAACACTAACATCTAAATCCACGGCAGGAACTCTTCCAGTGTCCTGAAAAATCTGCGATGCTGAGATTAAAATCTGTCTGCTCGTCTTAATGCAATATTTACTAAAGTCTGGTAGAAGTTTTACTGATTTCCAGTCACTTAGCAGACGTGTGGATAGGTGGTGGGTTGTAGAGCAGACTGAAAGCTTTAAGCTCATCCTCTGATTAAAAACTCAGACCCACAGATACAGGAAGTATAACGCTGGTGTAAGACAGGAAACAGCAACACGGCAGCCATCTTTTTCCTCCCATGATGACCAGCGTCCCAGCAGAAGCTGGGGTTTGTTAGATCCTGTTCGATCCAGAGGAAACAGGCTGAAAGAGTCGATCGGGGGGATCATGGTTTTATTATGTACTCGTTATGATTGAAGCTCTGGTTGTGTGTTAGAGACAGAACCTGCAGATTCCTCCGCTCTGCCTCCTCCTCTGCAGGAATCAGCCTCTTGGCTGGTTTTATTCACCAACGTGAATAAAATCATCAAACTCATCCAAGTTCATTGTGAAACGCCTGAGAATGGAGGAATAAATCTGTCAGTTACGTATAAAGTTTGAGTTTGTCAGTGTTTTACACGCAGACGGTCGTCAGATGTTGAATGTTTAGCATGAATGTTCCACATCTGGAGAAACCTTCAAGATTAAAGCCAGTGAAAGGTGAAGAGTTTCTGCAGCAGCCGCACTCCCTGCAAATGTGTTCTTTCAAAATAAAGTGAAAAGTCTAAAATTATATTCATGACAGGTTTAAAGGTGAAGGTGGTCACATGGTTTTAGTGGAATGCCTACGTGGGCGCGTCTGAGTGATTTTGATTCAGATTCCTGCAGCGTGGAGCAGTAAACACTTGTTTTTGTTCATCTGGACTCATGAATGATTCCAGTTAGCACATTTCCAGCCAATGAAACGTAACTACAGATGAAGACAAACACATTTAAGCTGCCTGACTCTCGAGTGTGGCTGCAGGTTCCCATTTTCAGTCTGTTTTAGGTTTCAGTTTAGAGGAACGCTGCAAACAAAAACTTCTTTCTTGTGAGGTTTTGTTGTCAGACTGATAAAAGCAGCAGCAGCTGGTGTTTGATGAGCAGACGTGTGTTTCCTGTTCTGTAATAATCAGCTTGTTACCATCACATAATGAACTCAGCCGTGACCAATGAGGCCGTCCGTGTGCGGTTCTCTGGCACCAGCGCTGATTCTGACTGTGACCTTCACCTCTGCAGGGTCGCCTCTGCTCGTGGCTGAGCTCGTCAAAATAAAAGCTTCTTCATTTCTGTGGCTGAAGAGGAGTCTGCTCTTCTTCACCAACAGGAAGTGAAACATTTCTCACTGATTCTGAAATCTTCACTTTTCTCACAAATTCACAGTAACACACACACACGGTTGTGTTTTCATATCCTTGTGGGGACATCTATTTGACATCATGCTCTCCTCAGCCTTTTACTCTAACCATTAAGACTGAATGCCTAACCCTGACCTGACTGTCCCTGACACTAAAACCACATCCTGAGTCTCACAAATGTCTTCAAACTTGTGGGGACGGGCATTTTGGTCCCCACAAAGACATGTAAACATGTACACACACACACACACACAGAGGCATTAATGACCTCACAGGTTCATGTTTGGGGCTTTTAGCATCTTTGTGTGTCGGTCAGATTTAATTCACTCTTGTTTTGAGGTTTTGTGCCTTTTTGTTTCATTCTTTGTGCGTTTATTTTCTCTTTAAGCCTTTCAGGACTCGTGCTGTTGGCTTTTTCCTGCTGTGTTATTAGTATTTTTAATTTCTAAACTTCTTCTAAAAGAAGGACGATGGAACATTTATGTGAAAATAAACATGATCATTTAATGTTTTTGTCAATCATTAAAAAATAAATCCTGCTCTTTCATTTTGGTGCTGCATTGTTCACAGAAACACATATTTTCCTGTTTCTTTCTGTTTGTGTGTTTTGCCTGTTTAGCGCTGCTGAGCAGGAAAACCCAGACGAACAAAAACCTCTTTGAAGTAAATGTTTGAGTCACTTTGGGTCTGAACTGTAAAAAACTGCAGAGTGAAACAGATTTGAAGGCATCACAGGAACAGCCTCACATTCAAAACATGAAAGAGAGGACTTTTATTTTGAAACACTCAGGAAATGACAGACGGAAAGTTTTGTAATTAAAACAAATTATTATTTTATGCATTCTAAGTTCATACAACCACCGAAACTGTGATGATCCTCACATCAGCTTTACTGTGTGAGGTCACATACAAAATCATTAATGTTATTATTACTATTATTATTATTATTATCATCATTATTATTATCATTATTATTATTATTACTATTATTATTATTATTATTATTATTATTACTATTATTATTATTATTATCATTATTATTATTATTACTATTATTATTATTATTATTATCATTATTATTAGAGACTTGCAGAGAGGTGGAAACATTTTGATTTTCATAAATTTAACTGACTAAAAACCTACAAACATGTTTGGTGCTGAAGAAAAATGGAAACTATCAGAACATCAGAATAAAAAAGCTCAAACTGAAACCTGTGGGGAGGTCTGAGTGAGACACAGCAGAGCCCCACGGTGAGTGTCTGTCCGTGTCTGTGGAACAACAGCGTTTGGATCACTTGCAGTCGCAGAGCAGCGCGGCGCCTCGCAGCGTCCAGCGCTCGGGCGGCTGCACGCTCCTCAGCTGCAGGGAGAAGATGAAGTTCAGGTCGGTGCGTCGAGGCTTCTTGTAGACGGGACACGAGTACAGGCTGACCGCCCCCCCGCCGCCAGGGGGACGCTTACTGTCGGCCATGTTGGCTGAGCTGACGGAGAAGACGTGGACCACAGGGAGGGGGGTGAAGAGGACCTGAGGGGCCGAGACAAACTTATTATTACAGTAACAGTAAAACGTTGGACTTTTGAACATTAAAGCTTTTTATTTTAATTGAAGTAAAAAAACACTGATTTTAAAAAGACAAACTAACTTTGGGCGGAGCCTCAGCGAGTTTGGCGCCACGTCTGTCCCATCCCGCTCCATCCAGAAAGAGGCCATAGATATAGACTCCACCCACATCTTCAGGGGGCGGAGCTGAGACGTCCTCCCTCATCATCTTGGTGACATCGTTGCTAAGGGTGACCGTGTCCAAGGCCCAGCCCCTGGACAGGTTGGAGCGTGTCGTCTCCTGGCGCATGGCGGTCAGGAAACCCTAAAGAAACAAAAAACATTCAGAAAGAAAACTGAAGAATTCCAAAACTCCAGATTTCCGGAACAACGAACCAACCTGCGGGTTGAAGAAGCCGGTGAGCCAGAACTGGTTGGGCCGGCCGGCGCTGATCCACGCGCTGAGCTGCTGGTTCCTCTCCAGCAGCTCGCTGAACCAGAAGCCGAGCGTGGCCGACGGCCAGCTGAGCCTCAGCCACAGGTGCGGGATCCGAGCATCGAACATGCTGTCGAGGGCGTCGCGCAGGTCTTCAGACATGATGATGGTCCCTGCAACGGCGGAAACACGTGTCAGATCGAGCCTCAGTGAACGTGTGTGTGTGTGTGACTGACCATCGATGGCCAGTCTGAGGTCAGTGAGCGTGCTCCGTACGCTGCTGATGACACGCTGCATTCGGTCCAACTCCTGTCGGAGGAAGATGTTCATTGGCTGAAGAGGACCCATCTTCTGGAGTTGACCTTTGACCTATAAAACACACAGAGACGTCATATTTCTCCAGAGGACTCATGAACGTGTTTGTGTTTGTTGGTTCAGAGATGCTCAGATTCTGCTGATGATTTAAAGTCTGAATTCATCTAAAAGAATCAGACGCTGACAAATCTGCTGTCTGAAATCTGTTCACTCGTTTACATCATTCACTGGGCGACAGTCGGGGTTAGCAGCCGGGCTCTAGAGTACAACCACACTGTGCTTTATTGTCACATTTTGATCTCTGCATTCTTTTTCACTTCCTGTCAAAGTTCAATAATATTAGCTTAGCATAAACATTAGAAACAGGAAACAGTTACCCTGGCTCGGTCCAAACGTACCCAAAGCTGCTCACCTGCATCTCTGACACTCATGTATTAGCACACTGTTTGTTTGAGCTGCACAGAGCTGCATGTGTTTCTTGAGCCCAACAAAGCTGCTTTGAACATGAGCACATTTTTGTTTTTAACTTGGCAGCTTGTTGCTTACACAGCAGCTCAGCTGTTTCCAGTATTCATGCTAAGCTGAGCTAGCTGGCGGCTGATTTGTGGGATTGTGTTCTTCGTGTTTTGGGTCGGCCGTTCGGTGCTAAACAAACACCTCGTGTGGGATGTAGTCAGGTGGCAGCTTCTCCAGCATCTCATTGGCTAGTCTCTGCACGCTGGCCTCCCTGGTCTCCCCGGCCCCGCCTCCGGTGTCCTTCGGTTGGATGTTGATTATGGTACTGAGCGTGTCATTCGCCAGGTTGGTCTGGTAGGTGATGTCAGCGTTGGGGTGGAGTCCAAACACCTGCAAACAGGAGAAATGTGACATGTGACTGGGCTAGTACTGCCTCAGTGTGGACGCGTCCCGTCTCTGAGCGTGCTCGGACTTCCGGTGAGTCGACCAGCGGCAGCCCCTCGATGTGCTGCAGGACCTCCTGGATGCTCTTGGCCTTGGCAGGGATGCTGTAGCCCTTAAAGAAGCAGAATGCTTCACTGAAGGTGCTCTCACTGAACCAGACACTCGTGAACGTGTTGAGGAGCCGTTTGTCCAAGTCATCCGTCACCCGACCGCCATACTGGACTTCACCTGGAGAGCAGACGTGAAGAAAGAGTCAGGAAGATTTCTGGAGACCTGGAGGGTTTGAGGTTTCTCTCATAATCTGATGGATGAAACGTTACGGTGGAAAGAACAGAGCAGGTTTAAAGAGGGCTGACCGAGCATGTAGCAATTCAATTCAGTTTTATTTATACAGCGCCAAATCACAACAGCAGTCACCTCAAGGCGCTTTATATTGTACAGTAGATCGTACAATAATACATACAGAGAAAAACCCAACATCATATGACCCCCTATGAGCAAGCACTTTGGTGACAGTGGGAAGGAAAAACTCCCTTTTAACAGGAAGAAACCTCCAGCAGAACCAGGCTCAGGGAGGGGCGGGGCCATCTGCTGTGATTGGTTGGGGTGAGAGAAGGAAGACAGGATAAAGACATGCTGTGGAAGAGAGACAGAGATTAATAACAGATATGATTCGATGCAGAGAGGTCTATTAACACATAGTGAGTGAGAAAGGTGACTGGAAAGGAAAAACTCAGTGCATCATGGGAATCCCCGGCAGCCTACGTCTATTGCAGCATAACTAAGGGAGGCTGTAGCTCAGGAGGTAGAGCAGGTCACCTACTGATCGGAAGGTCGGTGGTTCGATCCCTGGTTCCTCCAGTCTGCATGTCAAGTATCCTTGGGCAAGATACTGACCCCAACTTGCTCTCCGATGCATCCATCGGAGTATGAATGTGTATGAATGTCGTTAGAAAGCACTAAGTGTAGATAATATGCTTGTGAGAATGGGTGTGATTGGGTGAATGTTGTATAGAGCTTTGAGTACTCCGTGAGAGTAGAAAAGCGCTATATAAGAATCAGTCCATTTACCATTTACCATTCAGGGTCACCTGGTCCAGCCCTAACTATATGCTTTAGCAAAAAGGAAAGTTTGAAGCCTAATCTTGAAAGTAGAGATAGTGTCTGTCTCCTGAATCCAAACTGGAAGCTGGTTCCACAGAAGAGGGGCCTGAAAACTGAAGGCTCTGCCTCCCATTCTACTTTTAAATACTCTAGGGGGACTTCCGGTCGCTAGGGGGATGTAGTTGGTAGAGGAGAAGACTGCTCCGCTAACCTTTCTACCTTTTTCTACTCCTAAACCAGCCAATTCACAACAAAACTTTTGAACTGCGTACGTTTTATTTTACGGGTTCCGAAATTGGTTTTTGCTCGTTCTAACATGGCCTCAAAACGCACTAAAGCGGCAGAAAAGGAGGACGACGCACCTAAGCTGAACATGGCGGCCATCTCCTCCCTTCTGGAGCAGCATAGGGAGGCATTGGGAAGCGATTTCAAAACATCTTTTAGCCTACTGGAGTCGAAGTTTGACGAAGTCCGCTCTGCGGTAGAAGATCATGGCCAGCGGCTCGGATCTTTAGAGCTAGCAGCGGATGACTTAAGCCAGCGGGTTAGAGAGCTTGAGAACGTTTGTTCCAACCTCAGCGAATCTAACACTAAACTTCTGGCTAAAGTTACGGACCTAGAAAGCCGAAGTAGACGCCAAAACCTGCATATCCTGGGACTCGAGGAGGGCGTTGAAGGTGGGCGTCCCACAGAATTTTTTGCAGATCTGCTCTGCGAGGTTTTCGGGAAGGAGAGGCTCCCGTCCCGCCCGGAGATCGACAGAGCCCACCGTATACCTGCCGCTAAGCCAGCCCCAGGACAGAGACCGCGCCCCGTGATTATACGCCTTCATCGGTACCAGGTAAAGGACCTCCTCATCCGAGAGGCCCGGCGAGGAGGGAAACTAGAACACCATGGTCGGCAGATTCGCGTGGTGGAGGACTACTGCCCGGAAGTTCTGAGCAAGCGTGCGGAGTACCGTGAAGTGATGTCCGAGCTGTATAAACGAGGTTTCAAGCCCGCTCTGCTGTATCCTGCACGACTTCGCATCACGTCTCCTGACGGCGCAAGACGCTGGCTTCATTCGGCCGATGAAGCGAGGAGATACTTGGACGACCTGCCCGCTACAGCCGAATCACCCTGAGAGCCTGCTCATCTGGTCCTGACGTTTGTCTGCGGGACAGCCCTGTGAGTTGACTGTTCTGACTGTTTTCCTCTCCTGGGATATGCAAGGACTTTCATTCATATTCAGACATCACTGACGCCTCTAATTTATGTTTTTTTCTTTTATTTTTTCTTCTTCTTTCTTTTCTTCTCTTCTGCTATTTACAAGCAGGGAGGCTATTCATATTTCATTGCTTTTATTGTCCCCAAAGTTGGTTATTGGTTGTGTTGTGGTTCCATGCTCTCTGCTTTACAAATTTTACTGTTCATCTTGGAGTGTTGTGTTTACGGAAATCATCGTTATGGGAGCTAAAGTCAGTTCTTAGTGTTAGACAGGAAGAGTTTCTTTTTCTGGAGGGTGTGTTTTGGAGAGCTTGCTGCTTTTTTCTTTAGCAGCTGTCTTGTGGGTGGGGGTGGGGGTGGGGGGGTGGATGGGAAGTGGGGGGAGGGGGGAGACACCCTTCAGAGCCAGGGTAGTTGTATGTTGTTTTGTCAAGTTGGGGGATCCGGGAACCATTCTACTCTCTGTTTTAGTCTCTTATTTGTCGTCTTTCTCATACTCTGTTTTCAGCTGCACTTGTTTTCCTACATTTTCAGTGCAGGACTATGGGTAGTCGCTTAAACTTTGTAAGCTGGAATGTCAAAGGCTTAAACCACCCTGTGAAGAGAAGGAAGGTGCTCTCCCACATAAAGCAGTTTAAGGCAGCTGTTGTCTTTCTACAAGAAACACATTTCCGTGATTCAGATAACTCTCGTCTCATGTCCCGATGGGCAGGGCAGCATTTTCATTCCACATTTCAGGCTAAGGCCAGAGGCGTTTCTATTCTGACCAAAATATTCCCTTTGAAAAACATAATGTAATTTCTGATACGAGTGGCCGGTACGTTTTTGTTTCGGGTAAGCTTTACAATACCAAAGTTGTGTTGGCCAACATATATGCCCCCAATATTGACAATGTAGATTTCTTCCAGCGTGCTTTCTCATTGCTGCCTGATCTGAGCTCATATTCTCTCATACTTGGTGGTGACCTCAACTGCTGGCTGGACCCTGCGTTAGACCGATCCTCCTCGAATCCCTGCACTGTCAGTAAATCTGCTCTTTTCATTCAATCCTTTTTATCTAACTGTGGTGTCTCTGATGTTTGGCGCTGCTACACCCCCACAGAAGAGGGTACTCTTTTTTTTCACAGGTACACCACACTTATTCTAGGATCGATTATTTTCTTATTCATAATCAGCTGACTCCATGGGTCCAATCCTGTGAATACCAGACCATAGTAATATCAGACCACGCCCCTGTTGTGCTGTCAATGAGTTTCCCAGACATCCCACAACCCAGACGACACTGGTGTTTTAATTCAACTCTCCTGGCAGATGTAAACTTCCTGGAATTCATGAAAGAACAAATAACTTTGTTTCTTGAAACAAATGCCACAGGAGACACTTCTAGCTTAATAGTTTGGGATACACTAAAAGCCTTTCTCAGGGGACAGGTTATTTCCTATACTGCTAATATGAAGGAAAAGGCCCGTATGGAACGACTCAATTTAGTCAACCGAATCAAAGAAGTAGACCTGCTCTATGGTAAGGTAAAAAGCCCAGATCTATACAATAAGCGTGTGGAGCTTCAGACTAAATTCGATCTCCTTTCAACACACTCCATTGAACGTCAGCTCCTGAAGAGTAAGAGTTTGTTTTATATTCATAGTGACAAATCGGGTAAGATGCTTGCCAACCAGTTAAGGGGCTTCCAGGCAAAACAACATATCACAAAGATTAGGATGGCTAATGTCAATATCACCTCGGACCCTTCCAAAATTAACGATACGTTTAGAACTTTTTACTCCCAACTTTACACCTCTGAACTCCCGCAGGAAAGCACCTTAATGGATAACTTTCTAAAGACTTTGAATGTTTCTATGCTTTCCTCTGATAGTAAAAACAGATTAGATGAACCCATCACGCCAGAGGAGCTGGGTGTGGCCATTTCTTCACTGCAGCCTGGAAAATCCCCTGGTCCTGACGGCTTTCCCGTTGAATTTTTCAAAGCATTTTCACCCTTGCTTTTACCCCAACTACATCTAACCCTCTCCGACTCATGGAAGTGTGGTAAACTTCCACCATCCTTTTATGAGGCAAGTATTGCTCTTGTCCTGAAGAAAGGTAAGGATCCTGTGGAATGCTCATCCTACAGGCCAATTTCCCTATTAAATGTTGATGCTAAAATTTTGGCCAAAGTTTTGACGCGTAGACTGGAAAATATTTTGCCCTCAGTTATATCCGAAGATCAAACAGGCTTCATTAAAAATCGTTACTCTTATTCCAATATCCGCCGACTATTGGATATATTATACACTCCCTCCGATCGGAGTCCTGAGTGCATTCTCTCCTTGGATGCGCAGAAGGCATTTGATCGGGTCGAGTGGAAATACTTATTCACAGTTCTAGATAAATTCAATTTTGGATCAAAATTTATTTCATGGATAAGGTTACTATATATATGTCCTAACGCTTCAGTTTTTACTAATTCCATACAGTCGCAGCCTTTCAACCTCCAACGAGGAACCCATCAGGGATGCTCCTTAAGCCCTCTTCTTTTCAATCTGGCTATAGAGCCACTTGCCATTGCACTCCGCAGCTGTGGGGAGATCGATGGGATCTGGAGGAAGGATGTTGAACACAAAGTATCCTTGTATGCAGATGATCTCTTAATCTTTATCTCAAACCCCAAAATATCTATACCTGCATTGTTATCCATACTTTGCCAATTTGGCCAGTTTTCAGGATACAAGCTCAACCTATAAAAATGTGAGTTGTTTCCTGTGGATGGAGATGCATCAGTGTATGACTATACTACCCTCCCCTTTAAAATGGCAGGAAATCAATTTGCGTATCTAGGTGTAATAATTACAAGGAAGCATAATTGTCTCTTCAAAGCGAACCTTTTCCCTCTGTTAAATAATACAAAAAAACATCTGGCACAGTGGTCCCCTCTCTCCACCTCTTTGGTGGGAAGAATCAACTCAATCAAGATGAATGTACTTCCTAGATTTTTGTATCTCTTCCAGTTGTTACCAGTATTTATCCCCAAATCCTTCTTTGATTCCTTGGACTCAATTATCTCATCTTATATATGGAGAGGTAAACGCCCTCGACTGAGCAAGGCGCAACTCCAAAAACCCAAGAGTCGGGGAGGCTTGGCACTGCCTAACTTCCGGTATTACTATTGGGCGGCAAATATGCGCTACATTATTTCTTGGCTGTACTTCCAAAACAAAGGTAATTGCCCGTCCTGGGTGCTCATGGAGTTGAACTCAACTTCAGGCTCTTCTGTCCTGGCCCTGATTGGTTCTTCACTCCCCCTTCCCCCAAACAAGACAATCGACAATCCAGTTGTCTGGCACACGGTGAGGGTGTGGGCTCAGATGAGGAAGCATTTTGGTTTTACAGGCTTCTCCCTTCTGAGTCCAATTTTTTCTAACCCTTTTTTTCAGCCATCATTATCTGATTCTGTACTTCGAGATTGGCATGACAGGGGCATTACATGTTTCAATGATCTGTTTTCTGACAATACCTTTGCATCTTTTGCTCAGCTTTCTGAAAAGTTCAATCTCCCACGTACACATCTTTTCAGATACCTGCAGACCAGACATTTCCTCCAATCTCAGATTCCAAGTTTCCCGGTAGCACCAGCTGCAAGCCCAGGGGATATGCTCCTTACCCTAGTTCCAACTCGTAAAGGGTTTATCTCTTTTACCTATGACAGGCTGATGAGCATGAACAATTCTTCAATAGATCGGATTAAAACGGCCTGGGAACAAGATTTAAATCAGTCATTGTCTATGGATACATGGGACTTAATACTTAAGTTAGTTAACTCCACATCCCTATGTGCTCGCCACTGTCTTTTACAATTTAAGGTCGTGCATAGGTTTCATCTCTCCAAAGTCAAACTATCTCGTATGTATCCAAATGTTGACCCCACTTGTGATAAATGTGGGAATGCAGAGGCTACCCTTATCCATATGTTCTGGACGTGCCCTAGCCTTGAAGGATTCTGGAGAGATATATTTCAAACCTTGTCCCTAATTCTTGGACACCATATGGATCCAAACCCATTAGTTGCGCTTTTTGGCACCACTGAAGAGGCTGATGCGCGGTTGACCTCGTCACAGCGTTGCATGCTCTCCTTCGCCTCCCTTGTAGCTAGACATGCAATCCTACTAAGATGGAGGGGTGCCTCTTTGCCCACCCAGACTCAATGGCTGAGGGACCTTATGTACTATCTGAGCCTTGAAAAGATCCGATATGCGGTTAGTAATAACAGCGGTAAGTTTCACAAGGTGTGGGGGCGATTCCTGAAATACTTTTCCAGCCTCCAGGTTTCGAACCTGACTTCCAGCATTACTCAGTAAATCCCCCCCCCCCCCCCCCCACTTCCTTTTTATTTATTTATTTATTTATTTATTTTAAATGTTATTTAATTTTTATTTTTTTTAATTTATACTTTCTAGTCACTTGTGTTTTTGTCTTTCTTTTGAATTATTATTCTTTTTATCTATGTATTTATTTATTTATTTTCTTGTTGTATTTGCGATGGGTTTTTTTGTACTTTTATTTTTTATTTTCATGTGCATGTTTTTTGTTTCTGTTGCTTTGTTGTTGTTTTTTGTTTTGTTTTGTTTTGTTTTATTTTTCCTACCTGGCCTGAGGGATAGGGGTTCTAAGTGGTATGGGTAGGGGGTAAATTGATGAAAGCAATTATAAGACATGTGAGTGTGTCATTAATCTGTATTCTAATATTTCAGTTCAAACAGTCACTGTGAAACCTACTTGTCTGTTGTTTAACAATTCTGCGTGTATCTGTTTCTGTTTTTTTATTGTTCCTTTAAGTCAATAAAAATATCTTTGAGAAAAAAAAAATACTCTAGGAACAACAAGTAGGCCTGCAGTGTGAGAGCGAAGTGCTCTAATAGGGTGATATGGTACTACAAGGTCATTAAGATAAGATGGGGCCTGATTATTTAAGACCTTGTATGTGAGGAGCAGGATTTTGAATTCTGGATTTAACAGGAAGCCAATGAAGGGAAGCCAAAACAGGAGAAATCTGCTCTCTCTTTCTAGTCCCTGTCAGGACTCTTGCTGCAGCATTTTGGATTAACTGAAGGCTTTTCAGCGAGTTTTTAGGACATCCTGATAATAAAGAATTACAGTAGTCCAGCCTGGAAGTAATAAATGCATGAACTAGTTTTTCAGCGTCACTCTGAGACAGGATATTTCTAATTTTAGAGATGTTGCGCAAATGGAAGAAAGCAGTCTTACATATTTGTTTAATATGTGCATTGAAGGACATGTCCTGGTCAAAAATGACTCCAAGGTTCCTCACAGCATTACTGGAGGCCAAGGTAATGCCATCCAGAGTAAGAATCTGCTTAGATACCATATTTCTAAGATTTTCAGGGCCGAGTACAATAACCTCAGTTTGATCTGAATTAAGAAGCAGAAAGTTAGCGGCCATCCAGGTCTTTATGTCTTTAAGACATTCCTGTCATGGTCCCCGTGCCTGCCCGGCTGGCCCTGTGTGGCTACATGTGGTTTGCTTTTGTCTCCCTCTCCCTCTTCTCACTCTCTCTACACGCTGCCTGGGCGGAGCTCATTGTGGACTCCCGCCCCTGGCCTTCACCACCTGCAAGCAATCACCTGTGGTTCCTCACCTCGTTTGCTCTCACTACTTAAGGCAGTGACTGAGAGCACCTCGCCGCTGGACTATTGAGTAACGCTCGTCAGTGCTACTTTAGCCTAAGCCAATTTTGAGTTCTCTTCGTGAAAATTCTCCATGTTAATTCCTGATCTCTGTGTACAGATTCTTCGTGCTCGGTTTGGAAGTTTGGACACCGAAGCCTGTTCGTGAGTGCAGCAGTGAGAGTGGCGTGTGTGAGAAAAGGACCTTTCCAAGTGAATTGTGCTGTTCGTGTGGAGCTGAGCAAGAGAGGACGCTTTCCTGGTTCTTCCCTGTACCCCTGGGAACCTTGGACCCTTTCCCCTTCACCTGTATATAGTGCACCGGCAGTGTGAAATAAAATTCAGTTTTCTGTGATTTCAGACTGTGCCTGAGTCCCCCTGTTCCATCGTGACAATTCCTGCAGTTTAACTAATTGGTGTGTGTTACCTGGCTTCATGGATAGATAGAGCTGCGTGTCATCTGCATAGCAGTGAAAATTTATGCTATGTCTTCTAATGATGCTGCCTAAGGGAAGCATGTATAATGTAAACAGAATTGGTCCTAGCACTGAACCCTGTGGAACTCCATAATTGACCTTAGTGTGTGAAGAGGACTCTCCATTTACATGTACAAATTGGAGTCTATTAGATAGATATGATACAAACCACTGCAGCACAGTACCTGTAATACCTACAGCATGTTCTAATCGCTCTAATAGGATATTATGGTCAACAGTATCGAACGCTGCACTGAGGTCTAGCAGGACAAGCACAGAGATGAGTCCACTGTCAGAGGCCATAAGAAGATCATTTGTAACCTTCACTAAAGCTGTTTCTGTGCTGTGATGAGCTCTGAAACCTGACTGAAACTCTTCAAATAAACCATTCCTCTGCAGATGATCTGTTAGCTGTTTGACAACTACTCTTTCAAGGATGTTTGATATGAAAGGAAGGTTGGAGATTGGCCTATAATTAGCTAAGACTGCTGGGTCTAGAGATGCTTTTTAAGTAAAGGTTTAACTACAGCCAGCTTGAAGGCCTGTGGTACATAGCCGATTATTAGAGATAGGTTGATCATATTTAAGATTGAAGCATTCTTAAAACCTGCTCCAAGATAATAATTTCACCAACTTCTTTTATAGTTCTGTTCTTAGGCTGAATCCATTTCTCATAAAGTTCTTTCAACCTTGAATAAAGTTCCTTGGGACTCTCATCAAAAACTTCAAGACAGCGAAATCTTTGCCTGTATGTTTCTGGGTGTATATCATATTTTTGCAAAATGGCAGCTTTTACCTTATCATATTCCAGTGAATCATCCACATCCATATTAACAAAGGCACTTCGAGCCTTACCAGTCAGAAGAGGAATAAGGTGGAAAATCCAGTCTGACTATGGCCAATGACAAGCAGCTGCAATTCTCTCAAAAGTAGTCAGAAAATGTTCAACATCATCTTCAACAGCTAATTTCTCCAGTTTGGGATGATGAATATGCACAGACTGACCTGTGAATATGGAGGCTGAGCCAGAACCCTCAGGCTGAGATGTTGCTTGAGTCTGATAATCAGTTGGAGTTTCAACAGGCTCTGGATCAGTTGATGTGGGCTCTGGAAGTGGGGTGGTTCTGGCCTGCACTTCCATCTGCAAAAGCCGAAACTGGTGTTGCAAACTCTTGAAATGCTGCTCTTGTAGTATTACATCCGACTTTAGAGTGTGGCCATGGGTTTGGCCATCACAGTCTCTCACACCTTACCCTTTTCTCCCAGTATCACAACAGTATGATTCCCAAAGTACGGCTCAGTAAACAAACAAGGACTCTGAAGTCAGAACAGAAAGATACAGTTGGAAGATTAATTATTGCATTTTTTATGATGCGTAGTAAAACTACCCGTCTTCTTCTTCTCTGTGTTGTTGTTCTTGTGTGTGTGTCTGCCTTAGAAGTCAAAGTATACATTATCCATACATAAAAAAACATTTTGAATTTCATTTAGAACTGAGATTATAAGTTGTAAGCAGAAATCTTATGCTCAGCCAGAAGCATGTTTCCCCACTTTCACAATGCTAAGGTGTGAAATCCACAACCCCCAACAGATGGTTTGTCACACGCTGGGTTCAAACACTCAAAAAGCAACACAACAGCAGGTTCAACAAGGGCAAGTCACCATTTATTTGCACAGCCTCACACACTATAGATTTTAAACTTCTTGTGTACAGTGGTTTAGCCACAGATGTAACTTCTACTTTTGATAAAGACCACTCCACCTGCATATTTCTTAAGAAATGAAGCGTCTTTATTAGGCTCTTATTTATAAATGTTTACACAATAATAGACACGGTGTGCTCTGTGACATTATAGTCTTCTACTTCTGCTTCCATTGGTTTGCATTTTAAACTCCCAGCCTTTCAGGTTGTTATGAACGGCTTATATTTCTAACATTTTGTGATGTAAAAGAGCTTTTTGACTTAAGACACGAGTTATTTAAACAATTATCAATGACAGTGTGATGGCCATGGTACTTTATGCGGGTCAAATATGTTAAGGATAATGTTCATCAATGTAAAATTGCAAAGAATTTTTGGATAGGTTACAACATTTTGTAAACATTTACCTCCGAACCTGCTGAACCTGCCGATATTCAAGCTGAAGAAAATTAAAAGTTTTTATTTGTTGCTCTACAGATTAAAGAAAAATATGTTTAACAATTCAGCAAGACCCGCACCTTCAACACATGTACATTCAAATTTTGGATCAGGCTCAACATTGCTGTTGTTCAATAGTTTTTAGCTGCTCTCAAAAGTCATTTTATGGCTTGAATATTTCCTGTTGATAAGGAGAATGACTGCATTTCAAATGTGGGTCCAAATGCTTTAAAAATCCACTTTGTCTGTAACGACAGTATCAAACTACAGAGCATTGTTTTTACTAAAATTCAACATTTTCAGATGAAAATTTGGCTGCTCCCCCCACTGTAACACCCCCCTCAGTGCCATTTTTTAGGATGATATTCTTGGAGATTCATTTTCTTTACATATTTATGCTTTTGGTGTGAGGGTATCTAATACGCACGTTGTCACTGTGTTTTGTACTACCAACTGTGAGCACGCTGCTTTTGCTTTGAGCAGTCTGTTTTTATTTTGTCTCGTGAGTGTGTGTTTTTCAAAGGAGATCTTCATCAGTTTTTTTTGTTACCACAAACTTTGTGTAAAGTTCATGTTAAGGGAAAATCTCCCAAATAGAAGGCTGCCAAAGTAAAACAG
>CAKLIZ010000615.1:0-40508 GCA_922035795.1 Oreochromis mossambicus
CCTATATCTCGGAGCTTCTCCAACCCTATTCTCCAAAGCGGACTCTTAGATCCACTGATAGTGGTCTTCTATCTATTCCACGGACTCGTTTGAAAACAAAGGGGGATCACGCTTTTCAAACCCTGGCTCCAATACTGTGGAACGGTTTACCCTCCCCACTACGCACCATCGACACTGTGGCTTCTTTTAAAAAACAGCTTAAAACACATCTGTTTAGACAGGCATTTGGGTAATGTTAGTGTGTAATATGTTGTTTTATTCTATATTTATACTGTACTATTGCTTTGTTTGATATGCTTTTATACTTCCTTTATATTGCTATATTGTTTGTCTGTTTGACATGCCTTCATTCCCATGTGAAGCACTTTGTAACAGCATTTGTCTTAAAAAGTGCTATATAAATAAATTTTACTTACTTACTTACTTACTAGTTGTAGCTCTCTTCTCAGGACACTATCCATCCTAATGGCTACTGTAGCAGCAGTCAATTCCAGACGGGGTATGGTAGGAGGCCTGAGAGGCGCCACTCTGGACTTGCCCATCATAAATGCACATTGTGTCTCGTTGCTTGTGTTACGCATGAGTAGGTAGCTGACTGAGCCATATGCTTCCTCACTTGCGTCTGCAAAGTGATGTAGTTGTGCAAATACATAATTTCCAAAATCTTTGGGCTTGAAACATCTTGCAACTGAGAAGTGTTCCAAAGCAGGAAGGCTGGTTAACCAGTCAGTCCACCGCCTCTTTATGTACTCAGGTAAGTCGTCATCCCACCCGATCTTCAATCTGCACAATTCCTGCAGGATAATCTTTGCTGGCAAGACCACTGGTGCCAAAATGCCTAATGGGTCATACACTGATCCAATGACAGAAAGAAGTCCTCTTCTTGCGAATGGGCGATCTTTGATGTTGATCTTAAATCTGAATGTGTCTGACTCAACACACCAATTGAGACCAAGGGCCCTCTCAAGTGGAAGTTTGCCATGATCCAGGTCCAGGGTTTTCATTTCTGCTGCCAGTTCAGACGTTGGGATGGAGTCAAGCATCTTCCTTCGGTTGCTCACCCATTTGTTGAGACGGAAGCCTCCGTTGGCACAGATTTTCATTAGATCTTGACACATTGATATAGCTGCCTCCTCCGTAGCAACAGACTTGAGACAGTCATCAACGTAAAAGTTCTGCAAGACTGTTTGAACAACTTCAGCTCTGAACTGCCTACTCTAGTCTTCAGCACACTTCCTCAAAGCGAAACTGGGTGAGGATGTGGCCCCAAACAAATGCACAGTCATCTTGTGCTCAGTCAAAGCTTGATTGCAGTCGCCACCTGTCCACCAGAGGAACCTGAGTAAGTCAGAGTCACCGTCGGGCACCTTCACCTGGTGAAACATTGCTTCAACGTCTGCCATAATTGCAACAGGTTCCTGTCTAAATCGTATGACAACACCAATGACACTGCTGGTCAAATCTGGACCCTGAAGAAGTTGATCGTTCAGGGATGTGCCCTGATAGGATGCTGCACAGTCGAACACAACTCTTAATTTCTGTTTCACAGGGTGGTACATGGCGTGATGGGGTATATACCACACTTTTCCTTCTTTGTGCGCCAGTTCATCATTTGACAGTTGTAATGCATAGTCCTTTTTAAGGTCTTCCATGAAGGCTGTGTACTCTTGTTGGAAGCAGTCATTCCTGAGAAATTTAAGCCTCAAGTTACGTGCTCGTTGTTCAGCGACTGAGCGATTATTTGGATTATCTGTTCTTCAGAGGTAAACATATTGTATAGTGGCCATCCATCAGTTTTGCAGATTCCATGACCATGTCCACAAACTGATGGTCCTCTCTTGACATTTCCACTTCATCATGTTTTCCTCCCTCTGGAAAATCCACCATGAACTGTTGAAGCCACAGTTTCTCTAAACGGCTCACTGATATGCAGTTTGCAATAGCCTTGGCTGCGTTTCTCTTGTCTGCATGACAGCCAGTTTCTCTCAAAGGTCCATTCACAGTCCAACCTAGCTTGGTTCTTACAGCATACGGTCCATTACCTACACTGCTTACAACCTCCCATGGCTCCATTGCTTTAGGTACATTTGCTCCGATAAGCAATCCAATGTCAGTCTCAATTCGAGGTAGTTTTACTTCTTTAAGGTAAGGCCACTTTTCGAGATCCTTCTGTAGGGGTATGTTTTCTTTTCCTACAGGTATTGTCCTTTGTGTGAAGACATCTGGCAGATCAATAAAGTCGTCACCAGATAAACTACTGACCTCCAAGCCTGACACTTGTCAGGAAGAGGAAGATATTTTTGTGGCTATTTTTATAATCATCATTACCATTTCATTATTAATAGTGATGTTGCATGCAGATGCATTCAGATGTTCAAATATATTGGTATTATATTAGTCTTTATTACAAGTCCAGTAAGAACCACTTCAAATTGTTGAGTTGAATCTATAATTGTAAAGGCTTTTGAATGTTTTCATATTCTTACATATAGTCTTCAGTGGGTGAGAGACTGAGTTGCAGACTGACAGGAAACACGTCTGCAAGGCATGCTTCTGCAGAAGTGAAACCGAAAGCAGAGTGAGTGCAAGTTAAGAGCAGGGTGTCTTTATGCATTTATCGTTGATTAAGCGCTGATTAAGCCTTAAGTAGTTGTGTTAGATTGAAACAGTTGTTTTATATATTTTACATGTAAGTCAAGATCAGTACACACAGGATGGCCTTAGCCTGGTAAGTTGAGGTCAACTAAGGTGCAGAGAGCATCTGTGCACGCACAGACAGACGAGACATACACACACCCACGCACACACATATTAGATAGACGCATTTATATAGGCAAGAGTTTAATTATGTTTTGCTTATGGCTGCAAAGTCGAGGCGTACGCGTTAGTCTGTTCCAGGAAGTACACCAGATGTCCCAGAGATAAGCGACAGCGGAGGCGAGCGTCCGAGGATGGAGACAGGAAGCATCTGCCTTCGACGCGAAGATGATGTTCTGTTTAAAACTATGTTAAAGGTTGTTGACAGAACATTTGTGATTTTGAGTTGACGTATGCTGTATTGTGTCTGAGAGGGGGGGGGGGGAGCAGTATCACCCCCAACCCTATAAAACCTTTGTTTGACTATTGTAAGGGAGTTCGACGCTGAAATCTGCACAGCGGTCGGACTCACACATGTGTTCATTAAAATGCCGTCTAATTGCACCAGGCTGGATCTGTGGTTATTTTTGGATTCCCCCTCAACATTTTTGAACCTTAACACACTACATGAGTACAGACAGGTTTCTCTTCATTCATAGTTTTCAGTAGTATGTCAGTTTTCCTTCCAGTGATCTTCAATTTGTCCATTAATGTCTCTGTACAGAATGTGGCAGAGCTTCCTGGGTCCAAGAAGGCATAAGTCTGCACTACTACACTTCCCTTTTTGGCTTTGACCTGTACAGGAACTATTGCAAGTGTGCAGTCATCTTCCCCGGCCCCAGTTGGCCCACAATCCTCAGACTCTGCACAGACAAATGCACTTAAGATCGTTTGACTTTCACTGTTCTTAGTTTTCTTCTCTGTGTCAGCATCTGTGTCCCTTTTCTTGATATGCAACAATGTATGATGAGCAAGAGAACATACCTCACAGCTCACCTTTTTCTTACAAAGTTTGCTCATGTGACCTTGCTTCAAACAGCTAAAACACAGTCCTTTGCCTTTCAAAAATTCCAACTTTTTGTTGTGTGGCTTGCCCTTAAACTTACCACACAGGTCTATGATGTTTCCACCGTTACAGAACAGACATGCCTGTGGAGTGGGTTTCACATAATTTGTGTTTTCCATTGGCTTTGTGTCTTTCTCCTGATTGTCCAATGGTATGGCACTTGTGGTGAATGACTTCTTCATTACAACCCTTTTCTGATCCTTGTTATTGTTTTGTTTAATGGTGAATGGTTTAGCAGTGGTGCTATCCTTTATGTCACCAAAAACAGGGTGAAGTGCAATTTTGGCTTGTTTATTAATAAACTCCATCAAATCCTTGAACTTGACTCTTCTGTCGCCTCGCTCTTGCATACCACACACAACAGTTCTCCACCTTTCACGTAACTTGTGTGGAAGTTTTGCTACAATGGCTTTCAAGCTTATGACATTATCAAGTTCCTCCATGTAACTCACTTCAGCCATGGTATTACAGCAAGCTGTCAGAAAAAGTGAAAAAGCATTTAAAGCTTCTGCATCTTCTGACTTGATAGGTGCCCACTCTAGACTGCTGCGTACCAATAGGGTGACTTTGTAAAGGCATGAATTCCCCATGTCCATTTTCTGTGTTGGTGACTGGAGTTTGACTTACAGGTAATGGTATGAATCCAGAATCAATAGTCGTTGGGTATGCAGGACTCACATGTGACAAGCACTCATTTTCAAAATTCTCCAATACCTTTAATTTAGCATCAGAGGCGGCAATAGCAGTTTGCAGATCTAGCTGCTCTCTTTTTGCTTTCAACTCAGCTTCCTGTCGTTCAAGCTCTTGTTTTTGTTTGAGAGCTGTTGCTTGTGCGAGCAATGTGACTCTCTCCATTTCAGCTTTGAGGCGTACTGAGGAAGCAGTGGACACTTGGCTCCCAACGGCTGACCTGCGCCTCCTGCTTTTACTGCTTAAAGCAGCGGACATCACAGAAACACTGTCGGAAGGCTGGATGTCTGCATCACACCGTCTAGCTTGTTCTGTGCGCTCCTCAGCTGCTTTAACCCACGTTTCCACATGTTGCATAAATCCACGAATACGACTAGCATTAGGTTCATACCAAGAACTTTGGTCCTTTTCAAATTCTTCCTCATGCATTAATAGTCTCAAACTATCATTTATCTTACACAGGTCTTCAAATGAATCTTGGTAGTCTAAACGCAATTTCTGCTTAACAGCATTCACGTTAGCATCATCTTCCATTAGCCGTTCAAGCTGATTAGCTTGGCTAGTTAGGTGGCCTAGCTTAGCCTTTCTAGACTGGGTCAACCTGTGTAGCTTTTCCACGACAGCCTTTTCTGTCATTTTTGATTCTCTTTTTCCACACACTAGTTCTTCATCGCCCTCATCCATTATGACAAATTTCCACAGTAGCAAAGCTTGTTTTCACTGCTTACCGTGATTCTTCGTCCAAGTAGGCTATTACCTTCAATCCACCGTGCACGGCCATTCGTTGCTAAATGTGATCCTTTTCAGTATTCCTTTTCTCCCAAAAAAGGAGCAAGCCAAGTTTTCTGACTAAAATGTAGGGTAATTTCCAATAAACCAAGTTCAAAAAAGGGAGTCTATGGCTGACGCGTGTTCCTGGTTTCCAAAAGAGATGCTTCCAGTTGCATTTTGATTTGAAGACTGTTTATTTATTACAAACTGAGGATGTAACAATGAACTCCTTCCTAAAAAAAAAAAGGCATGAAAGTTCCAAAATATAGCAGTTATCCAGAAGTACCTGTGCACATGGTCAGAAAACCGTGAGACTCCTAACCTCTCTGTCCATGCTCCTCCCCTTCCCTCTCACACAGGGTTTCATGCTACTATTGCACTTACATACTTAAAGTGAGAGGTACCCCCTTTAGGTTCCAATCCCAAAACAGTAACTTAAAATTACTTTATGTAAACATTTATATATTTTCACATTAATTAATCCTGAAAAGATGACTTATGTAATGAATCTATGAATTATAAAACAAACATGAACTCAATCGTAAATAAAAATATAAAGCAGATGTCTGGCGCTTACAAGAACAATGTCACATAAAATGGGCATATGGTCAGAGAATACAACATCCATGACAAGTACTTTTCAGACAGATAAACCATATGATAAAACCAAGTCCAATGTGTGACCACGTTCTTGAGTGGCACCTTTAACAGACTGAACAAAATTAAACAAGTTTACTAATGTGGTGAACACAAATGTGCTACCACATTTTGGTAAACTTTATTATTTTTTAAAAAAAATATACGCCAGCAATTAAGACAATTATTATTTTACATTCATTACGTGTAGTCCATAACAATTGAGGAGAGTAAAAGTGAGAAATAATAAGCGGAACTGTTGACACTGTAGTCGTTCGCCCGCGGTTGCCTAGAGCGGACCAACTTCCTGTCCTCGCAGACGCAATTCGGGAAAAGATACGAGTGCTCCCGTGACTCTTTCTCTGAGACTCTACCTTTATTTTTACAGGTCAGTATTGTCTTAAAAATACAGTGTATGAGGATTTTGTGCCTCGGTCTACTTCGGTGTTTACTGAGAGTCAGTGGCGGAGCGTGGGGGGGGGGGTGGCTTACTGGGCTTAAGCCCGGGTTGTTTTTTCAGAAGCCCGGGGTCTTTTGGAGTGTCATTTTTCCATAGTTAGATGCCTGGCTGACAACAAAAACTACACACAATATCCGAAGCACATAGTGCACACTGTGGGAATTTACGACTGTGCCTAAATCCCCCCTAATATTGGTATGATCCGAGCTCAGACACTAAGCGACTGAGCGAGGGGGCGGGGGGAGCTGCTGCCTCGAGTGCGCTGTTGGAGAAACGCAGCCAGGCAGACAGAGGAGAGCTTAAGTTCGACCAGGTACCAAAGCAAATCATTCGTACTGTACAAATGATGTAAATATGACGGTGTATCACGAAAGATTGATATCAAACTGATCACTTGACCCATATTACGTTACTTGCTCTTCAAGTGAATCAACAAATGGCGAAATGAAAAGCCGAACAACAACAATGCTGTTTTTTTAAGAGAGTCTTAGCTTACATGTATTTTTATTTCATATTTTCAGTTGTTACCCTCCACGGCTAAACAAATCGGTTTCAGTAATGTACTGATATACAAGAATGGACATAAGGAGCTTCTTTCAAAGAAAAAAACTCTGGTAGATGTTATTTTATACATTATGCTATGTATGTTGTTCAGTATATTCCTATGCAAAACAAGAGGAATTTCAATACACAGCAGTATATTCACAGTTTAAACCAGATATTTACATACACTTTATGGAAAACACAAGAACATCTTTTTTACTGTACAACATCAATTTAGAGTAAACTTGTTTTGTTTTGGATAAATATTGAAATATCTTTTGAATTAGTTAAATGTCAGAATAAAGAGAGACAGAGCTGTCTATTTTTATCACTTTCATCATATTTAGGAGAACATATACACTAAGTTTATTGTTAATTAATAAGAAAACTCCAGACGATTCCATTCTGAGCTGAAGAAGCTTCTGATAGGTTCGTAGAGTCCATGTGAGTAAATTGGTGGCACACCTGTGGATGCATATAAGGCAAAACACAGGCTCTGTGTTTTGCCTTATGCCTGTCAACCAAAACACCAGGAAAAGAATTGTGGAGTTCCATAATTGTGGCTCAATTTTGAATACAATTTGGTGCCATTTACTAGGGCTGCTCGATTATGGCAAAAATGATAATCACGATTATTTTCACTGAAATTGAGATCTCGATTATTTGACAATATTTATTTAATAATAACAATGTATTGAATAATGGCTTTAAAGATTGTCAAAAAATAATATAAAATAGTGTGCAAATACTAATTACAGTGCAAATATTTGCAATATAAAAAATAAATGAAAAATGTAAACATCTATGTTTAGTGAACTTCAAAATACTGCACAATATTTGATCCACGTCTGACTCCGCGAACCCATAATGTTTCCACCAATGTTCCCTCAAATATTTCATGTGTCTGAGTGAACACACAAACTCCCTGAGCGATCCCTTGGACCACTGTGAGCGACATCAGACGTGTGCACTGTGGTCACACCGGCATCTAATCCATCCAAGTTACATGGTTTATTAAAATAATCAAATTACAGCATTTACATTTATGTTAGACTACTTTTAATTAACTGCTTTAGCCCACTTACAATGAAAATGTAAAAAATCTTGTTCATGACCTGTGTAGTATGTTAACACTATTGGAAGTAAAAATAACTTGAACTCCAATTTTGAAAACACAACTTACTTTCTTTTTTTTTTTTTTTTTCATAAAGCTCTAACTTGTATTATGAGTATGAGTCTGTGGTCTGGGAGAGAGTCCTATAACTCTGTCTGCAAAATACAGTATATAATGACCAGTGATGGGAATAACGGCGTTACAAGTAACGGCGTTACTTTTTTCAGTAACAAGTAATCTAACTAATTACTATTCCTATCATTACAACGGCGTTACAGTTACTAACAAGGAAACGCTGTCCGTTACTATTTTTCAACAAACAGACGGTTGAAGCTGTGTTCAGCTTACCGGATCTTATATCAGTTGCACGGAAGTAGCTGTAAGTAATCTGGACGCTACAGCTTTAAGCAGCTGCGCGCTCCCGCGGACGGTAATCACGATCACTGTCTAGCACAACACCTGGAGCTCAGGGAGCAAAACAATCGCATGAATGCTGCTGTTTGACTGAGGAAGAATAAAGTAGTCGTGGTAAGTCAATCACATGACCACTTAAAGACAAAGCAACAAGGTGCCAGTTTTTAAATTGTGTCGATAGGCCACGTAAAACCAGAGTCATGATAAACTATATATACGTGGCGTTTTTTCCTCAATAGTTTCGCCACGTTAGCGCTAGCAAGCACTCTCTGCTTATGAGCAAAAAAACAAAACAAAAAAAAGTTTTAGGAGTGACGGCGAGAGAAAGAGAGAGGGAGAAAGAGAGAGAGGGAGAGAGAGAAAGAGAGAGAGCAGGAAAAGAGAGAGAGCGAGTTTTGAGATGTGAGATTTGTGACGTTTAGCGTGTTTGGAGTGTGTAATTAATGTGTTGTCTTGTGTAGTTAGTGTGTAGTGTTGTGGATAGTTTTGTGTTGTGTGTCAGAACAATGAGGCGACTGCTGTCTCCAGGTAGAAACAGGAGTGATACACCTGCTGCTGTCAGACCTGCAGGTATCAGGCTGTGATGTTCTCCTTTGTAGTGGACAGAAATGATTTTTTTGGAGTGGCACAAATAATTTGTGTGGCATCTTATTGAAGAACAGCTGATTGTTCTGTAAATAGTTTGAAATGGTTATTTAAAAAAGGGGTAAAAAGTAAATGGATGCAAATAACTTTGTTGTTTGCAAAACTTGTGCATAGGCATTGACAATTAATATTTGCATTTGAAGTTATGAAATATGATTCATTAAACATGTTTATGGTTGTTACAGTAAAAATATAACTTTTTCTACTGTGATTTTATGTTTTTTGTCTGATTTTAGATCAATTCTGGTTATACAGTATGACAAAATGAGAACATAACTGTAAATTCAGGCACGCGAGGTTGCGCTAAAAAGAATGATACCAAACAAGGCAAAGCAAATAGTTTTTAAAGGTAAAATGTGGGGAGAAAATCAAGAGTAGTAAAAAAATGGCCAATTATACCCTGGACGCCAGAGGGTTAAATGTTCTTTGTTTTTTTTTTAAGCAACGCAATAGTTACTTTTCCAAGTAATTAATTACTTTTAGAATATTGTAACTCAGTTACTAACTCAGTTACTTTTTTGAAGAAGTAACTAGTAACTATAATTGAATTAATATTTCAAAGTAACTTGCCCAACACTGATAATGACCAATGTTGGGCAATTAATTATATAGTTACTACTTCAAAAAAGTAACTCAGTTTGGCAAACAACACAGTTTTTTGCAGCTATTTATTTTTTTTAATGCAGCCAAGGCGTTTTTAAAATAAACATTTCAAACTATTTACAGAACAATCAGCTGTTCTGCATCAAATTTGATGCCACACAAATTATTTGTGCCACTCCAAAAATAATTTCTGTCCACTATGAGATAAAGGAGAACAACAGCCTGATACCTGCAGGCCTGACAACAGGAGATGTATCACTGCTGTAACACCTGTAACATTCAGCAGCCTCATTGTTCTGACACACACAACAAATCTATTGACTACACTACACACTAACTACACAAGATTTGCGCTAAACATCTCAAATCTCTCACATCTCAGAACACCGCCGTCACTCCTAACGGTGTGTTCACACCGAACGCAATAGACGCGAGCGAAAACGCCCCAAACGCCCCTAATTTGACGCGTGCACATTCGCACCTCAACGCGTGTCCAAGAAAAATCCATCGCGCGTCAAAATTGCATATTTTGACGCGCGTGAACCGGAAATGTGGGAGGGATGTGGGAGGAAGTTGTGCCAGACGGTATCTTTGCTAGATGGCAGCTGTCGAGCTAGCGTAGGAGAGAGAGTCTCCCTCCTCTATTTACTGTGGAGAGCAGAGCAGCGGCGTTAAGGACGTCCTCGCCTTACCTGGGTCCATCAGGTCCTCCAGAGGCGTGAGCAGTTTGGTGAGTTTCACCACTTGCTCGAGGAGCTGCGCCTGGATGACGGCCGATTTGGGCGATATCACCGTCTTTCACTCGCCCAGTTTGAGGACCTGCTGTCTCGCGTCGGTCCCAGAGTCGCCCGCCTAGACACCAACTACAGGCGCTCAATCCCACCTGCAGAGCGCCTGTCCATCTGCCTGAGGTTAGTAAAAGTGTTTAATACGGTAGTCCTTTATTGATAATTGTGCTAATATATGCTAAACTATCGTTTATACACTGCTAACATGGCTGTGGTATGCTATCAGTGAATGCCCTCGGTGTTTACTGATAGCAAACTGTGGTATGGAGACGACTGTTTATAATATTTCTAGTGATACTCGACAGTTCTCATCAAGTCCCGATTTAATTCAATTTATGCTGTTATCAGTGTTTGCAACGATAGCATGGCTGTGGTGTCATATCAGTGTATGCTCTCGGTGTTTGCTGATATCAAACTGTGGTATGAGGCCCACTGTGGGTTAATCTTTGTAGTGATACTCACTCCTTTTTTCTTTTTTCTTTAGACCTGGTTTAATTCTGGTATAGTTGAATATTTGTATATAATCCCCGCAGCTGTCAGACTCTATAACAGGGGTCAGCAGCCTTTCTGTAAACTGAGACTTAGATAAAATTGTGAACAGTTTGGTTCATCTTTAGTTATATGGTTCTATCTAGCATATTCTATCTTGATATGCTATGTCTTATCACAGATTAATTTTTCAAAAATATTAACAATGATTTAAGCAAGGAAAGGGCTACATGTCAACATACAACTCTTTATTTCTATTAATGTCTTACTTCATTCCTACCTGATTGACATGTCTAGGAATTATGAGTGATTGGCTCACTGTAGGGGTAAAAGTTGCTACCAATCAAATTATGATATGGTAAAGTTAAAACAAAACACAACTGACTGTTTTATATTATATCTAATATATGTTATGTAATTATCCTTATAATTACAAAATGTTTTATGTAAGATTTATGTTTTGTAATTTAAATCTGACATCACAAAAGTATTTTGGAATTTGAATAATGTATTTTGTAACTGCAGTACACATAATACTAATTTTGAACAATTCTGTCCAGGTTCCTTGCCACCGGGGACTCCTTCAGGACCATCGCGTTCAGTTTCAGAGTCGGTGTGTCCACGGTGTGCCAGATCACCCCCCAGGTAGTGACGGCCATCTGGGACTGTCTAGTGGGCGACTTCATGGCTGTGCCTTCACCTGGAGACTGGCGGTCCATCACAGAGGGATTCCAGGAGCGCTGGAACTTCCCTCTCTGCTGTGGAGCTCTGGATGGGAAGCACGTCCAGACAAAGGCCCCCCATATATCATATAGGAGACACACACATTGATATACACTAAATATTTATTCCATTTCTTTTTTTGTGGTGCCCAAATTTATGCACCTGCTTGATTTATCACATTTAACACAAATATCACTGTGTCTCCTGTATGATATATTTAACTGACATTTTTTATTGTAACAACCAACGATTTATACAGGAAAATAATGGCTATTAACAAGGTTGCCCAAACTTTTGCATCCCACTGTATTAGTATATTCTGTCATTAGTATAATATGAAATAAATTCTACATGTGTCAAGTCGTGTGCCAACATTTGCTGTGTAATAGAACTGAGACATTAGTCATTATAAAAATTTATTTGAAATAATATTAAAATTCTCAAACAGAAAAACATTAAACATAAATATATAAAATATAAGTATTTACAGAGAGACAGGAATAAAAAGGACCCAGCTGCTCTCCAGAGCAGGAACAAGGCTGAGGAGGAAATGCTCCATTGGAGACTGGCATGGCCTCTTCAGGGACACCAGGATGGCCAGCTCCACCACCGATGGACCGTCCTGGGACCAGTCCCTCATCTGCCTCGGAGCTGTCTTTCTCTCTGGGCCTGTAAAACAGCACAATACACGAAGAAATGAGAAGGCTGCTACTAGATTTTAATTTCAACATTGAAAAAAAACAAAAAACAAAAAAAACAGGATATAATCAGATTGGTTGTAGATATTTAGTAAAGGTGATCACAAGGGAATCCCACCGAGTAAAAAGCTATCAGTGTTTGCTGTACATCTGATGCTACAATTGCATACCTGTGGGTGCAGGAGCAGGAGCTCAGGGACTGGGGAGCCAGGAGAAGCAACAGGGGATGCTCTGCTGCAGAATCAGTTGGTTCTATCAAGACAATATTAAATGTTAACAGGTTGAATACAATAATCATAGAGAAAGTATATACAGTGGTCCCTCATTTATTGCAGCAGGGGTTGTCAGAATAACTAGCCCCTCGCCACGCACTTTATACACTTTTTCCCCCACACACATGAACATTAGTCACAGTTCTCACAAGTTGTTTCTCAAAGTGCAAACCTTTGTAGGTTGCAAAACGTAAAAGTATTATGCCGTGTTTTGTCTTCATCTGTCTGCCACTTTCGTGCGCCTTTTTCCCTCGCGGTGCAGGTGTCTATTTCCGAATGAGGGTCATAGTTATGAGTGTTTTTGTGCCGTTTTATCTATTGGACGTGATGGTTATCAAAACCAAACATGATAAATTTGACAAGCGCAGGAGACACGACACGGAGGAGATTTGTCAATCAGGCTGCAGAATGCAATGCTGTACTGTGCAAAAAAAAAAAAAAAAAAAAGAAGTCAGCGAAAAAGCGAGGCAGTGACGGATGAGCGGGACCACTGTGTGCTGTTTATTAATAAACAAAATATATTCCTATATGACAACATGCATAAAAGCAGAACGGTATTTGTACATCGGTGGGAAAATAGCGGTGTCTTGCTAGCTTTTGTGCGGCTTCCCCGGGTCAGTGAAAAATGTAAAAAGAGAAATTAATGAACTTACCAGGTTGCCCGATCTCTTCACATTTCTTCCTCCAAGCTCGGTCCTTTATATTCCTGTCTCGGTACACAAAGCAGCTGGTGTCGTACAGCTCCGGGTTGTTTGCTACGGCCTTGATTAGCCTTCCCTCCATTGAAGAATGAAGGGCTTTGGCTGGATCTGCCCCTTTGACCTAGGTCACAGCCACGTCACCAGGCTCCTGATTGGTTGTCGCGGCGCGATTTGACGCTGGAGTTCAGATTTTCCAACTCGAGCGGTAGAGGCGAAACACGCGTATGCACAAAATGCAACACAAAAATTCACGCGCGTGGTTTTTTTCGCGAGTCAAACGCGCCCCACGCGCTACACTGACGCGCGTTTCAGGCGTTTTGGCGTTTTCGCGACGCAAATCTGCCTCCGAATTTTCGCTGGACGCGCAATCGCGTGTTATCGCGCTCTTTCCATTGACTTTACATGTAAACCTGACGCTCTGGCCGCCTCTATCGCGTTCGGTGTGAACACACCGTTAAACTTCCCCCCGTTTCTTAACAACTAGATGCCATGTTGCCATATCATTTTTTGATTGGTCGACACGGTACTTTTTTCGTCCAATAGGAAAGGGTGGGGGGGTTTTTTGTTTTGTTTTTGCTCACAGGCGGAGAGTGCTTTCAAGCGTTTTCCTTATAAAACGCCGTTTTTACCGTTTCTTCCCGCAGTAAATATAAACAACGATGGTATTCAGGAAGAAAACCAAACATTGCATATATTTTTATCATAACTCTGGTTTTACGTGGCCTATCAACACAATTTAAAAACTGGTATAAAGTCCACACTTTTTGCGTCAATTGTTCCGTCTGTCCTGCTCACATCTCCAATGGTTGTACACGTTGTCATTAATGTGGCTTCACTCCACATCAGCCACGCCGCTTTGCTAGCTAAAACACCGGTGTCGGCACATAAGGACGCTGTCATAGCCTGTTAACGACGTTGATTGGCTGCGTATATACGAATGTGAATCGCATTATTGGCTGGACTATGGGATAAGGTGGCATCGTTCTAATCCCATACAGGAGCAGCCAGTCACTTACTGACTAACACTGCAAAACAGAATTGTTAAAGTTTTAATTTTAATTTCAATTCAGGTTAGATTTTTTTTGTGCGCAACGCAGATTTTCTGTGCGCAGAGACCGTGCCAGCAGTGCGCAATTGCGCACGTGCGCAGCTTAGAGGGAACATTGGTTTCCACACCACTGAAGTCGTTTTACCTCTCTTTTCAACCAACGGCATTCTTTCTTCAGCAGCCATTATCCTCTCCTCTCCAAATAACTTCTGCTTAGCTTTCCGAGCTTCCCTCGGGTCCTCTTAATTGTTGTGACGTGTGTTCGAAACGCAGAGAGGTGCGCTCGATTTGCCACACGGAGCAGCGCGCGAGAGTAAAGCACGAGGGAGGTGCTAATAATCGGCTCAGTCATTTTTAATGATCGTTGAAAACCCAGATCGTAATCGAGATTAAAATTCGATTAATTGAGCAGCCCTACCATTTACAATTAAGAAATAGACAATTTCTCTCTTTACTCTTAAAGTTAACAAATATGTTTTTTATATTTATCAACCTAAAAAAAATAAACATTTAGTCTGATTTGATGTTACAGTTAAAAAAGTGTATCTGTTTTTATCTGAAGAATATGTAAATATCTGGTTTCAACTGTATATTTGATGATGTTGGTGTTTGGCTTGATTGTCAGCACAAAGAGGGAGAGAGAGGAACAGAGAGAGAACGAGAGGAACAGAGGGAGAGAGAGATGGAGAATGAGGACAGAACAGAGATGGAACAAGAGCAGGTGAGACACACATGTTAGTCAAATGGTTGTTTACCAAAAGTATCATAGGTACTCATGTATCTCATACCTAGTGTTTCTTTTTAGGTTTGTTATTTTTCAAATTCTATATTTAAAATAAGTGTAGTGCAGGTCTATGATGATTTTTAGTGCTACTATCATCTAGTTCTGATTCTGGTTCTGTCTTGGTTAAATCCTAAGTAGTCCTGATTTTGAACTGTTGTAGTCCTGTTTTAATTCTGGATCAGTTCTGGGTCTGGTTGAATTGGGGTTTAGTCCTCGTGTCTTGATACAGCCCCAACTTTGTTCTGCCTTGCTCCTTAATTAAAAAAAAACTAGTTTAAGGTGTCCTGCGGATGTGATATATATTTTTCCCTATATAAAGTCATTCTTTTTTGAACAAAACTCAAAACAGAGCCTATTAATCTTTCAGTCATTTCTACCCCCCCCCCCCCCCCACATGCATACTACCCTTTAGGGCTAAGCCCCGGGTCTTTCAAATGTCTGCCTCTGCTGAGAGTTATGCTGGCACCGCCGATGTAACCTTAAGTGGGGTTTAGTTGAAAGTTACTGAAGCGCGGTACCGCAGCGGTGGTAAAGCCGAGCTGCGCAGCCCCAAGTCTCGCAAGAGTTACCGCGAGTTATCGCGAGAGTTACCGCGAGAGTTCGCCAGTCCGCGGGATGTATTTAAACTTGGTAAACTCCATTTAACAATCAAATATGTGTGTGTGGTGCTCCAATTTAACTGTAAAGGCCCTGACATCAGATTATTCGAGTTTAAAATATCTCATATACACTTTATGGTTCAAGTGATGTGAAAATGTTAATAATAGGGCTTTGGAGCGTGATGTCACGGGAGGGGGGGCCACGCCCCCTCCCGCCATGACAGTAGGCCAAAGAAAGCACACGGAAGCGTCAGCTATGTTTCGTACGTGCTGTGTTGCAACGATAGATCACACGATAGGGAAGGCAAGACGCTGGAAAATGGGCTCTCTTTTCATTGTTTCCCCTCCTGGAGGCAACGGGAGGGATCTCATGTATCTGATATTACTAAACGAAGACGTCAGGCTTGGATTGCAGCGGTCAGACGAGCGGACATCGAGTTCTCTGCTATCCCCTATTTTTTGTTGGTTTGCTCGCGGCATTTTCTTTCCAGTGAGTTCTAAATAAATTCATCTCTCTCTTAATAGGCTTTTAGTGTTATTTTGAATGCGCTGAGGTCATAGATAATTAGATAAAACATCCTAATGTGTGATGCTGCAGAACCACGTCATGTTGACGGAGTAGCGTATTATTTGGCATTATTGCAGGCAAACCAGCATATGAAATGTGAAACAGAAAAGAAAAGTATGTTTATTTTTTTTATTCAAGATCTGTTCACATGTACTTAGCAAGTACATACACATGAAATGCAAACTATTTACATGGCAACGCACAGCTGGCAACCTCTGGCTGTATCTTGGTCATATGGTTAACGTACTCACAAATTGGAGGCTTAAAAACGGCCAAATCTTGTACCCAACTGTTTGTGAATTAGATGTGCGCCTCCAGGAATTTATAATTCCCAAAATGATTCGCCGTGTATGCGCTGACTCCACAGACAAAGTACGCGAAGATATCGGGATAGGACAACGGCGGTAGGCTGTCTGGGTTTCCACTCCACTGCCTTTTTTCATACGGGCCCACATTACCGATGCACGCTATTTTTTCCATGTACCGTCTCTTGGCGTCTGGACGCAATCGTTCGCGATACAGCCCTTTGTCTTTTGCGCTGATTTTAAGCATGGTTCTGGCAGTCCTGCTTCCAACACAGTGTGTTTGTTTTGATTTGTGGCCTTCTGACATGGCGCCGCGATCCCACAATGCACTGCGGCGTGACGTCAACTCCAAAGCCCTATAAGCTAAGAATGAATGTACATTTATGTTGTTACATTGCAAAGTAATACATTCAGGTGTGTTTTGTCTAATCTAGTAAGATTTATGCACTTATATCAGATTTGTGGATGAGCTATTTTGAGTTTTCCCTATATGTGAGAAAGAGCAATAAGACGTTTAAGGCATTATATGGTATCTGCACTGCTGATGTAAATGAGTGAAGGAATAGTGTAATTAACAATGTAAACTGGAGAAATGTAATAACCATAGATACATACATTTGCCAAATGCCTTTTATTTACCTTTTACAGTTATTGAGCATACCTGACAAGTGAATGCACTGAATGTAAATTATATTTGTTGATCTGAAATAAGAGACGCAATTCGGGAAAAGATACGAGTGCTCCTGTGATTCTTTCTCTGAGACTCTACCTTTATTTTTACAGATTTGTATTCTTTTTGTTATTGTGGTCTTCACACCTGGGACCCGTAACACTAAGTCTAGAAACTCTGTGGCCAGGGGCTTCCCCAGGCAACAGACGTGTATATTAAAATCACAGAGCAGAAGGATCTGGTCATACCATGATGGACAGTCAGTGAGAAACTCTGAGAACTCGGATAAAAACTCCTTATTATATCTCGGGGGCCAATAAACAATTGCACACAACATGTCGACCGCAAGTGGCCCAGTTCCCACAAACAGAGTTCAAAACTGGTTTGGCGTGTTGATGAGGGTAGCTGCTTAAAGTCAAGATGGGCCTTTAAAACAACAGCTAGCCCTCCTTCATGACCAGAAACTCTCAGAATACTAAAATAAGCACAACCAGCCGGCAATAATTCAGAAAAGGCACTTAACTCACTGGATGGAATCAAGTTTAAGTCATACAGAGGAATTTTTCTCCAAATTGAACGTCTTACTTGCCACTGATCTGGCATTAATTAAACATGACAACATGAGGGGAACTGGGACGGGAACCTCTGAGGCAGTAACAGCCAGATCCACTGCTCAGAGGTTTTGTTCGGTCCACTCCGCGCCAACAAAGATGTTGAAGAGGGGGAGATTTTGCAGAACTCTTCCTAAGAGATCCGACAGCAGGAACCAACAAGGACTCCACTGGGTCCAAAGCACGCAATGGCACCAGGAGTTGCGGAAAAGATTGACGAATGGAGCGACAAATAGAGTCTCAGCTTGACGAGGTGACCTCTATGGTTAACCCGTCTCCTGCGTCGCTTCCACAGATCTGGTGGCAGTGGTAGAGAATGCCAGTGCAGTGGTGTTAAAGCTTGGTTATCGTTTCCAAACCGAGGTAAGTTTGGGTGGATAAACATATTTCCAATAATGTCTGGCGATCGTAAGACAATGTTGGGCTGACATGTTGCAAAAATTAACTAAAACAACAAAATGAAACAAATAGAAAAGAGCAACAGACGGCGTGGAAAACACACAGGGGCCATCTTGTTACGGCCTGTTATGGCCTGTTCGGAGTTGAAGAAAGTTCAGAATGTTGAAGTCTAGAAAAAACGTAAAATGGAAACTCCAAAGAGCTAACACCGACAGGAAGCAGTTTCAAACAAAGACAACAAGAGAAAAGGTTTATTTAGTCATGATGGATTTTTGTGGAGCTGCAAACAGCTGATAAGAATGTAATCTGTGGCTTTGAACAATCTTCACAGCAGCTTCATGATCAGGGTTTTTCTTTTCCCATTTCCACACTTCTTCTTTCCCTTCACCTTCTTTCTTGGACCATTTTGACTCACAACAGTCTTTCCTGCTGATCCACAGACCCAGAAATTTCATGTCATCTTTAACCTGGATATTAGTATCAGCTTTAATGAGATCAGAGCCGATCCACACTCCCTCTGTGCTGCTTTCATTTGGCCCTGATGGAATATGTCTGATGAGTTACTGCTGTCAATGATCTCTCTGTGCACAGTCTGTCTCACGTCTGGAGACCCCTCATTGCACATGTTCAATTCAATTCAATTTTATTTATATAGCGCCAAATCACAACAAAAGTCGCCTCAAGGCGCTTTATATTGTACAGTAGATAGCACAATAATAAATACAGAGAAAAACCCAACAATCATATGACCCCCTATGAGCAAGCACTTTGGCGACAGTGGGAAGGAAAAACTCCCTTTTAACAGGAAGAAACCTCCGGCAGAACCAGGCTCAGGGAGGGGCGGGGCCATCTGCTGCGACCGGTTGGGGTGATGTTTGTCCATAATTCAGTATAGTAAAATATAATCATTGAAATCACAGTTATCTCCTTTTTTATATCAGAAGCACTTGAGTCCACGGTGAAAGGAGTGGCACAGAACACCGTCCTTCAAACCTGGATAACAAACTGAGGTTAAAGGTCGCGATGTCATCCAGACATAGTTTCTAACAGTCAGCTGTCAGCCATCAGGGCCTGGAGATTCATCACTGTTTAGCTGATGATGCTGTGATGACCTCATCTCTCCTGTTTGGAGCTCAAAGGGATCAATGATTTGTAAAAAGGAGCTGATGGCGTCACCATCTCAGGGCAGACTGCTGAACATGAGCGAGCAGCTCTCTGATGGAGCCTTGAACTCCATCAGAACTTAACTACTGCCACGCCTCCTCTGATTGGTGGAGCTAACATTCCCACTGACATCACTAACTGTGAGTTTCACTCAGTGTTTTACTTTGTAGGTTTCCTTCTTCCTGTGTTCTTCAGCTCTTTGTATCTGTTAACGTCCTCGTTAGACTTTGTCATTAATTGATTTCATTCACCACGTTTGAATCTAAACTCTTCCAGTGGCTTTTAATCAATTCCCACACTTCACCTCCTAAATTTCAGCCCAACTCTTAAGTGATGCATGTTTTTTAACGTCACTGTTAATTCTATTCAGCAGATCCAGATCACTGAGACATGTGATCTTTCATATCCAATCAGCTTTGAGTTGGCTGGAACCACACAGGACAGAGTCTTTCAGCACCATGTGATCACTAAAAATTGCTTCATGAACAAACACACAGTTAATCGCGCAGCTTCAGATTTTAGATTCTAGCTGAGCCCAAAATGAAGCTGATGTGTAAGTTCAATAACAAACATCTGGAATAACACATCTGTCGGCTTCCTGGACGTTTGGTGGCTAATCTAAGCTGACATCTCTTCCTCTTTGTCATATTGCTGACATCACTGATCTAGTCCAACCATCTTTTTGCAGCCTTCTTCCTGCCAATCAGCCTCACCTCCACATACTTTAAATCTCACGGCTCATTTTTCTTTCTCCCTGCAGACTCCTTCTTTCAACACACCTCCTCCACATCTCCACCTTTTCCATGTTACTGAAGCTCCATCCAAGCCTCCATCTTCATCTCCATCACCAGCGTCTAGACTTCGGGGGTCCTGCCTGATCCCTCTCACCACTAGGAATCCATTCAGCCATCATTGGCCATAAGGGTCCAATCACCAAACAGTTCAACTGAATTCTGTTCAACATTGAATCCTGTTCAGTTCATCACAATGATCTCTCCTTATTTGTTAGGCTGGATATCTCTGGGATGGTTTGATAGCTCCTTCAAGGGCAGTGACTCCAGTCAGAGAGCAGGCACAGAAAGTTAGTTCTAGATCTACTTTAATGAGTCTTAATCGGTTGAACCAGAGGTAAATATGGCAAATAACAAACCAGCTGAAGGTAATTGACAGTTATCACACAATTACCCGCAGATACGCTGAAACATCTGCTGAAGTTTGATCTGTTGATGTAGAACAAACTGGGATCCAATAATATTTTTTTTAATTTCACAGAGCAGTGATGGCTGCTGCCTCGACACACTGAGGAGGACAGAAGGAAAACCCACTCACAGACAGAATTCAAATTTTTGGCTCCTTATCTCCACCAAGCACTGACTGTGGCACAGTGATGCAGTAGTTAGCACTGTGGCCTCACAGCAGAGGGTCCTGGGTTTGAGTCCAGCTGACTGACACTCTGAGTCATTTCCTCATTCATAAAGTCAAAGCTCAGAGGACAGATTTCCACTGCACAAGTTTACATTTATACAAAAACTAAAATCACACTTTAACATTAGTGAGCATTACCCAGCATGCCATGCAGCAGTGACAGGTTGTAAATGTGCAATAATTCCTGCTCCAAACTGTTTCTGTTTCACAGATTGCTGTATGCTGTGACCTTTGACCTGCTAAAGAGAGTCAGCTGTGGATTATTCATTGTTGTGTCTGATACTTAGAACTGTGAGGAAGAACACTACACAGTTAATCAGGGTCCCCTCTCTCTGAATTATGAATGGTCGGCAGGCTGCAAGTGGGCCGCGGGCCATAGGTTGAGTATCAGTGTTTGAAATGTGAACATTGTTCTGCTACAGTCAATGGACTAAACCAGAGAAGAAGAAAACAGACTTTACCATGAAGATCCTCAGTGTGGATCAGTATAATATCAGCCTGATGTCTGCAGTTTAGTGTCAGCACAACTTTCACATCATATTCATCTCAGCACAACTAAAACATGATGACTGACCTCAGAGTTTCAAGTCCACATCCTGGACTCTCCAGGAAACCACACAGATGCTTCACTCCTGAATCCTGCAGCTTGTTCCAGCTCAGGTCCAGCTCTCTCAGATGGGAGGGGTTGGACTTCAGCGCTGCTGCCAGATAATCACAGCTGGTCTCTGACAAGCCACAGTCCCACAATCTGTATAAAGAATGAAAGACGTAAGTTTATTAGACAAAGTGTGTTCTTGAAATCATTCAGTGTTTCATAATCTGTTCAGAGCTGAAGAAGGTTCAGAATGTAGAAGTTTAGAAAATGGAAACTCCAAACAGCTGAAGCCAACAGGAAGCAGCTTCAAACAAACACAACAAGAGAAAAAAAGATCTGAATTTTTCATATTTAAGTAATACATTTATCATAAAAAACACGAAAAACACTTGAAAAAGTCATGTTTTTTTCCTTCAAGGAACCACATGGCTTCACTTTTAAGGGTGAAGTGTGAATGAAATGGACATATTTGAAGTCCAATACCTTTTTCCAGTCACATTATTAACCTCCTAGGACCTGGCACCCATATATGTGGACATCACATTTTGAGTTGTCTAAACTAAAATGCTACATTTTACTCTACAAGGGCCTGATATCCATTTATGAGGACATTATACTGCCACTGTTCTATTGAAAGTTTAAACAAATATCGTCATATGTGGATCTCATTTTTCTCAGGAACAAAAATTAGGTAAAAAAAAGTCTGGTAATTCTTTCTTTTTACATTCACCAGGTGCCAATCAGCCCAAATATCAGACAGAAATTACAAATGCATGCCATGGAATAGTTCGGGTCTTAGGAGGTTAAAGCAGACAAACTATAAGCTCATTTTCATTCCAACAAGTCATCTTCTGACCTGGACTAACAACACTGGTCTCTATGTGCAGCTGGCTGTGAGACCAGTGCTCAGGGACAATCTACAAAGTGCAACACTGAAAGACCATCAAGTGCTTCCAGCGCTTTCACACAAACATCTACTGTCATTATTTTCACCAAACTCTGTGGATCCTTTATTGGAAATTCAAATGTGATTCAAATGGTCAGACAAAAGAGGGTTATGAGGAAATATGATGAAATGTTGTGTATTAGCAGCAAGTTATTGAATCATTTTCCTCATAAACCAAACACAATGATTGACAAACATGTTTTTACAAACTCAGTGTTGGACTTTGATCAGCAGGATAACCTGATGTTTAAAAGCATTTTAGTCTCGCTGTATAAGAGTCCAATTATTACTCAATATTTATGTGTGATGTTCTAAATTAGGCTCAAATATCTGACAGACATTTGATCCCATTTCAGTTTGGCCTCATCCTGGGCCGGATTATCCAACACACACTCTGACCACAGTCCCAGGGGCCACGCACAGCTGGGCTCCATCCAACAGACAGGAAACTGAATGTGACAGGTGAGACCTGAGTCTGGGAACCGCCCCTGGTGGGCGGAGCTGGTCTTTGCCCCTTTTATAAGCTCAGGTGTGGGCAATTAGGTATTCCTCTAGCAAACCTGAAGCTGCCAGTGCTTGGTCCAAGCTAGGCAAGTTGGTGTTTTTAAATTTCTTTCCATGAAAGCTTGATGCGGGTCCCCCTAAACTTCTGTTAGAACGGTAGGTTACACAAAAATGTACCACTTGAGCTCTGGCTGTTGGCAGAGGTTTACAGTTATTTGCACCCTTGTAGGTGGGGAAACATTGCTCCTGTGAGAACAGTATAGTGGACTTCATCGCCACTGACCCACATTTATTAGGGTGTGATACGAACTTGTGGACAGGTAACGAAAACAATACAGTTGAGGAATATTTCTGTGTTTTACTGTCCAGCGTAAGTGATCTCCTGCCTTTTATTCACAGAGTACCGAGCTGCTGCTTTGCCAAGTGGATTTCTGGCTGCGGGCAAAGGACCCGACACGTCACTGAATTTTAAACTGTTTTAAATGCGACAGACTGACTGCTGCGGCTGTCGATTGTTTGTTTCTTGTTTTATTTTTCTGTATCAGTAGGCACCACAGATATTGATTCTTTTAGTATTTTAACTTCCTTTTTTATCTATATATAGATATTGTCTCAAACGGTGAAGGCGCTGCGTGGAAAACAAATCCTTTTTTTTGTCTCGCTGCTTTTGCATGCACAGCGGTGGGTCTGAGTGAAGACGGCACTGAAGACTTGACTTTTTCTATAGTGTTTTGCCCATTTGGGGGTTATGTGCGAGTTGCCATCCCTTTTTAACCTGTGTGCTGTGTTGATTTGTTCCTAAACAGTTCCCCGCAGCGCTTGTCCTGTCTCACGGGCAATCGTACAGTTTTATCGTTTTTAAACAAGGTAAAGTTTTTAATTGTTTTTACGTGCCGCTGTTACATTGTTACTTTTACTTTGTATTAAAAATTAAATTCTTTTTAACTGACTGTGCGCCTACGGCTCTGTCCTATTTTAAATAGGTACCTACCACGGGTCACATAAACCAACAGAATAATAAAGAGTACCATTTGATCTTCTTACATTTTAGCTCTTCAATCCAAACATACTAAAAACATGAGCATATGTTTCCTGATAAAATGATGTTACTGGTAGAACAGAGTAAAGTGGTGGTGTTACAGCCTTTCTCCCCTCTGCTGCTGAGGCTATTAGTCTCTCCCAAACTCAGCTACAGGACTTCCACATGAATAAAAGCAGCAGAACTGACTTTACAAATGAAAGAGGAGAAGAAGAGGAGAGGGAGGCCACCCTGACCATCACTCCAGCTGAAAACATCACACTTCCATTAAAGTTGGTGAGAAAATGTTGAGCAGGATGAGCTGCTGGCTAATCTGGAGGCTGTAGCAGCAGCTCACAGTCACCGTGGATTTCCACTCATGAAAAAGCTCTGGCTGCTTCATTTCTCATTTCATATCAGAGACTTTAAAGATTCAGTGAAGCTGTACTGTCATGCTTCCTTTTGTTCATATTCCAGTATGATTCCAGCTGTTCTGTACACACACTGTGTGCTCTATAGCCGAGCATTCAAATCCAGCTGGTGAGGGTCCATCACACATTTGTGCCCAGGGCTCTGTAAGCTGAACATACAGCCGTGGCCACATGGAGCCATCATGGATTTAGTGTGAACAATAAAATAGGCAGTGATGTTTCCACATCTGATCCAGAACATAATGACATTAAAATGATGTGATTACATGGAACTGGCAGATCCTGGTTCAGGCTCCAGTCTGCAGTCATGTCAGCCATCATGTCCCACCTTCACTGGCGGCCATCTTTGGCGTTATTGCTCTGATTGGCTGGCCTGGAATCCTTGTTACCCATAATGCAACAGGCATCAGACATGAGCTGAAAGACTGTCAGATGTTTTACAAAGTGAAAACAGTTCTTATGTTTTTAATAACACTGAGCCAAAGTGAGAGAAAAAGGAGCTTTATGGAAGGAATAAATGTGATGAATGAGTCAGTACATCTACACCTGTATCACAACACCTTCAACACTCAAGCAGGTGCAGCCATCGGCCATCAGCTGTGCAACACTCACACAAATATATCAACTGTCAGAGGAGCGTGAGACTCTCTATCCATTTTCTTCTGCTTATCAAGGGCCGCATCCCGGGGGCAGCAGCCCAAGCAGAGAAGGCCTCCCTCTCCCCAGCCACCTCCTCCAGCTTGTACGGGGGAACACCAAGATGTTCCCAGAGGTATAATCGCCCCAGCGTGTCCTGGGTCTGCCCCGGGGCCTCCTCCTGGTGGGAGATGCCTGGAACACCTCACCCAGGAGGTGCCTAGGAGGCATCCTTGTCAGATGGCCGAACCACCTCAACTGACTCCTTTCGATGTGGAGGAGCAGCGGCTCTGCTCTGAGCCCCTCCCGAATGGCCAAACTTCTCACCCTATCTCTAAGGGAGAGGCCAGCCACCCTTCGGAGGAAGCCCATTTCTGCTGCTTGTATACGCGATCTCATTCTATCGGTCACTACCCACAGCTCATGACTATAGGTGATGGTAGGGATGTAGATCAACCAGTAAATTGAGAGCTTCGCTTTTAAACTCAGCTCTCTCTTCACCACGACGGACAGACAGGTACAGCGTCTACATCACTGCGGCCAATCCGGTTGTTGATCTCCCGTTCCCTTCTCCCATCACTCGTGAATTTTAAAGTGATTAATTCAAGTGATTACAATGTTCAAATTGATCTGTTTGCTATACCCTGCTAAAACTATGCATAAATAAAAGTTCCTATCTACAATTAAAGTTGCAATTTGTGGACATTCCTTTTATGGTTCTCTTCTAACATTACAAGGTTATATCAGTGTGTGGTTTTACAACATCAGCTTAAGGTTCTTACAGGTTATTCTGGTCAATTGATTAGCAACCCGCCCTTGGGACCTGTTTTCCAGGTCACTAAAACACTCAGCAAATAACAAGTGCCATAGATCTTTAGAGGAGAGCTGCCGTTAATGGATGTGGCTAGTGACTGTGTTCCATTAAAGGATGCTGGTGGGGACACGGGGTAAGAGGTTGTGCAGGGTGGACACTCAGGCGAACGCAGTTAGAGGCTGAGTGATTCTCCTCGCCGCCGAGTTAAACCAGTTTCAGTTTACCTATCAGGGTAATACCCATAGGGATATAGGGACTCTGACCCTTAGGATATAGAGCCGGTCCAGACCTCCTGTACAGGGATAACTGGGACCTAACACAACTGTGTTTAATAATTACGCTCGTAGATCATTTATGTGCTTCAGTTCTTCTTACATTTTACCACCAACGTTTCAAAAGGAGCAACTTTTTTTTGAAGGCCAGCTGTTTCCTGTTTTCATTGTTGGATAATGGAACAAGTCGATGCTTCAGTGCGTTGAATTGTGTTACACAAAAATAAGAAAAGTTTTCAAAAGTGTTCAGGCAGAATCGATTGTTGAAGACTGAATTCACACATCAATAAACATTTTCATCAGCACAAGCAGGACAATGAAAGCAGGAAATACCCCAAAACTGACATTTCTCATTCTACAACTTCAACAACTGCACATGAACTATACTTCATACGCAGACCCACATTCTCTGATTGCTCTGAAATCTCACTGACAGCCAATAGAAATAAAGACTGACAGTCTCTGTGGGGTTGGGCAGTGAACTGCTCACGCTGCATTCAAGTGCATCACAAACTATTGGAATTGGATCCAACTTTGTGAAGCAGATTTCTTCTCAGCTGCTGTTTTGAACATTTCTTATTTCCTCATGAACTGTATTAAACTCTATAAATGAACTGAGAACTATTTCTCCTTTTGAAACTATGGATTCATTTTTCCCATTCCCATTCACTTCTGTATGTTATACCTTAGTGATATGAATGTTTGACTGGGCTCCATGGAAACACTTGGACTGGTCTCAGCTGCCTTCTTTCTGTAGTCATTCCAACAGAGTCCTTTCTCTTTTCCAGCTTCTGTTTGAAAACCTCTCACACAGCCTGAATCCTGCTTTGTTGTCGTCTTTGGGTCTGTGTTAGGCTGCTCTGTGTTCCTCTGCTTTAACACACACCTCACCACAGCAGCTGTGTGGGTTGTCTCTGTAGCAGCCATATCAGCTTCTGATACCATGAACATCACCATAGCTCCTAACTTCACCTTTATTAGCTTTGACATTCATGTCTTTCTTTTCTCTCTCTCTGTTTCCACAGAAGCGCAAAGTCTCTGCAGCCTGTTTTTATCTGCTGTCATCAGATCTTCAACAGCCTCATTCACATCCCTCAAACACTCTACAGCCTCATCAGTACTGACTTCATCTTCATTGACTGATGGAGCACAACATGAACCTGTGGAGGCTGAAAAAAGAATTTGATCATCTGGAGCATTTCATCACTCATCCAAGTACCTTCTTCAGTCTCCGCTGACTGCAGGTTTCCAACCTTATAAACAGAACATTTGCACAATCACTGAAACAAGCCCACTGAATGAACAATGGGCTGTGAGGTCAGTTCCTTGATCATTAATATACAAATTGTCATGACCACTAATCAGCAACCATTGATCACTGAGCAAAGCTCACTGATCAATGGCCATGAGTCCCATTCACAGAGAGTTGGGGAATGGCTGCAATCACAGCATTGTAAGATGGTGACAGATGTACCCTTAGGCCCCCTTCTCGATTCAGAGATGGTCTTTCCCTTTTCACATACTTCTTCAGAAGTCACTTGGATGAGTGACAAAACTTTTCTCCCACTGAAAACACTACGTCCAGATGAACAAAATCAATCTTTTGGAATTTACATACCTGGATGATGGAGCATGAATCAAGACACCTTAATGTCGGTTCATGTGCAATAAATATGTTAAAGATTATTCAATAATTTCATTGTTAAATAGTTTTTTTTTGTTTAATATTAGTACTTGAATTGCACTTTTCTGTTCAGCAGATACTTTAAAGGGCATATGAATTATTGATCAGTAATTACCAGAAAAACATATATTTTGTTAATTAAATGTTAAATAAAAATAAAATAAAATATATTTTTTTCATTTAAAGTGTTCGGAACCCAGATTGTTTGGATGATGGAGGTAGTGGACCTCCTGCTATTTTAGTTGTGGACCCCTGATCTAAAGTGACATTAGCCTGTGGAAAAAGGGATTTATCTTTTAACAGCATTCTGAAATCATTGAAAGAGTAGGTCCTACATGGGCAATTTCAAAGGGCCATTACTTTTAAAGGCTGTAAGGGCTTGTGTGTGGATGCGAAGGAGTGACCCAAACGCAGGACGTGGATAGAGGAACTGAAGATGGTTTGTTATAAAGAGTGGATGAACAGAAGATGAACGAACACTGACTGGCTGGATGGATGGATAACTGACGGGCTGGCTGAACTGAGAGCACACACGGGAAAGATGACATCAATGACACGATACTGAACTAATGAAACTGAGGGACAAATAAGGTTCAATATTGAGGAGGAGTGTAAAAACAACCATGGTCCAGAAGAGCTTGGTCAAACAATTGATTTTAATGAACACACGCAGCGTGGGGAGATGTAACTGCATAACATCAGCTGTAGATCTCCGCCCAATAATACACAAGACAATCGTTTTATAGCATCAGGGTATGTTTACCGACGCCCCCTCATACGTCAAACAAATACCAGACATGGAGAAGTTTCAAAACCACAAATGTTCTGTTAACAACCTTTAACACAATTAAAAAGAACATCGTCTTCACGGCAGGTGCTTCCTGTCGCCACCGGACGCCCGCTTGTCTCTCTGGAACATCAAGCGCACGTTCTGCAACAAACGGTACTTTTGCAGGCACAATTTGCAGTCACAAGCAAAATATGATTAAACTTTCACCTATAAATGATTCTCTCTAACTGAGTGTGTGTGTGTGTGGGTGTCTACGTGTGTGTGTGTGTGTGTGTGTGTGTGTGTGTGTGTGTGTGTGTGTGTGTGTGTGTGTGTGTGTGCTAACCACAATTGCACCCTATTTCACCTCGCCGACTAGCTCCTAACCTCTCACCAGACAGAGAGACAGAAGCCACTCTCATATATGTAATAACCAAACTGAAACTATGTATATGTAATCTACTGAATAAATGTTTTAATCAAGAACCACTACTAAAAGCTTAATCAAAAGATATAAATGAATAAAAGATAATAAAGAATAACCTGGTTATTCAAATAGCATCATCCAAACAGCTCCTCAAAATAACTTGCACTTAGACTCTGCTTTCGGTTTCACTTTTGAAAAGCATGCAGTTTCTTGTCTCATTTTGGCACAGACTATACTCAGCGTTAGGCCTTTCTTTTACAATGCAATCTGCATATAAACATTTAAGATTATATAAGCATTCAAAAGCATTTAAGATTATAGATTCAACTCAACAGTTTAAAGTGCTTCTCACTGGACCTGTAATAAAGGCTAATATGATACCAGTATGTTTGAACTTCTGAATGCAATATCAATATTAATTATTAATGCCATGGTAATATGAACAACAGCAGTAAAATAATTTCCCTGATCCCCACAAGAACTAGAACATAATGCACACAGAGTAAGGCTAACACAATAAAACAGGAAGTGGAACATACGGAAGATAAACAGTGAACATGAACTGAAAATACTGGGTCAACGACCCAGAAACCCTGACAAAGGCAAAATCAGGCTGACTTGATATTGACATGATATCCCTGTAAGATTGTATAACTTTTGATATAAACTGCAATTATCCTGTGTACTTGATGCATCCAAGTAAGAAAATCCCAAAAGGTTGGTCCTGTTCAACTGGACATAGCGTTTCCAGACTGAAGAAGTCACTTGGATGAGTGCTGAAACATTTCTACCACTGAAAATGCTACATCCAGATGAACAGAATCAACCTTTCAGCATTGAAAGAGTAGTTCAAAAATGAAATTTCATAGGGCTTTTTTCTTTGAAATCCAAAAAGAAGATGCCCTTGATATTGACAGGGCACTACTAGAGTACAAGGAGATGTCATTTGGATCTAACATTAGAGTGTGGAAACAAGACTAAATGATATTTGTTATTATGTACTTAACATGTCTGGTAATTCACTCGAAGTTGGTCTTTCTTTTGAAGTCAGGTTTAGAGAGCTTTTATTTTGAAATTCACATTTCTTGCCGTAGTGCTTATAATCAGTGTTGGGGAGTAACGGAATACATGTACCGCCGTTACGTATTCAGAATACAAAATATGAGTAACTGTATTCCGTTACAGTTACCGTTTAAAAAGGTGGTATTCAGAATACAGTTACTTTGTTGAAATAAATGGATTACACGGCGGTACTTCCCTGTTTCATATTGTCGCGGGTCAGGATTATTTGGGTTTGTTTGACAGCTACGTTCTGTTGTTCCAGGCGGCAGCGTTACGGTTGCCATGGTTACAGGGTGACGCTCTCTCTCTGCGTGTTTCCTGGGTGAGAGAGCGCTTTTTTGTTGTTGTTGTTGTGCTAAGCTAAAAGGCAGAATGCTACAGGCATAGCTCTAAAGCATGTAGCCTGATGGGCAGTGTAGTCCGTGCTGCAGAGAGAATGGACTGCCATACCCGTTATGTGTCTGTGAGCGAGGGAGGGAGAGAAAGGAAAAGTCCGAGCTGTCACGGAGCAAAAACGGGAGCTGGAGGCATGTAAATATAATAATAACCACTGCAGCCAAGAAGAGTGCCTGAGGAGCCCATTTGTAAGTAAGCTATTAAGACTCAACAGTACACTGTGTTCGTGTTTTCCTCCGGAAAAAATAAGTTCCGTTGGAGCAGCCTTTCAACGCCTCTCTCTGTCTCTGGCAAGCAAAGTTGACCCAGACAACAAAGTAAAGCTAGTTTTCGGCTACCAGCCCGACACGAACCCGACCTATTAGCCAGAGGTCCCTTTACTACGTTTCGGTTACCTTCAGTAACAGTAATAAATCACAGCAATAGGACATTCATGTAGTTGTAAACAGCATGATAATATATTAAGTATTCCAAAGTATTCAGAATACGTTACTCTCATTGAGTAACGTAACGGAATACGTTACAGAATACATTTTGGGGCATGTATTCAGTATTCTGTAGTGGAATACATTTTAAAAGTAACCTTCCCAACACTGCTTATAATACACAGGGAATGCAAAACAAAGTGGAGGGTGGCTTGACACCAGTTACCAGTAGCCAATAACAATGAAAATCAGGAGTTGTTTGGTCATATAGCCATGGTGGTAAAATTGAAAATGGTACTGCCACACTGTTCCAAAAAATAGTAATGTCAAAGTATATTACTGTAATTTTTTACAGTTTTGTACTGTCTTCCTAGGATATCATTCAATTTACATAAGCAGACTGTGATCTTACATCTCAAAGGTAAAACAACATAACATCACTGTAAATATAGTAAAACACAATTTACTTGTTTTTAAATATATTTTTTTGTACATATGCATATTGGGGCGACCGTGGCTCAAGAGTTGGGAGTTCGCCTTGTAATCAGAAGGTTGCCGGTTCGAGCCCCGGCTCGGACAGTCTCAGTCGTTGTGTCCTTGGGCAAGACACTTCACCCGTTGCCTACTGGTGGTGGTCAGAGGGCCCGGTGGCGCCAGTGTCATGTACCATGAGTGACTTCTGTTCTGCTGTTGTTGAAGGTTGAGGCACATGGAGACACTGGAAAGTGTTTAAATAAAAAGCTCCCCCTACCAGCTTGGGGTTGAATAACAAGCTCAATATCTTTGAGCTAATTAGTTAAGATTCTTTTGCATGCCACAATCTAAATCAGTTCACGGCCACGCTGTGCTAATTATATATTTTTTTTAATAAATGTAGAGGTAGGAATTGCAATTAATATAAATCTCAAAGTATTCACAACATTCCTGAACAGAAATAGGCCTCTGCACCTGGGGTGAAGGTGTGGCCATGCAAAAAAATGTGATATGCCATTGGATGTTAGGACACATAATAACATGACGCTAAGCATCGGCCAATGAATGTGAACTAACACCAACAACAAGGTCGCGGGTATGGCTGCGACCGTAGGAAAGAATCGTGCATTTTACAGTTTTGTTCTGTTCTTCTAGAATATCATTAAAGTTACGTAAATAGACTTTGACTTCACATTTCAAATGTAAATTAACGTCAAATCACTGTAATGTAATGAAACATAATTGTCATGATTATTAAATGTATCTGTCTGTACATATGCATATTTAGATTGTTAAAATACATTCACAAATGTATCATGATTCCACAAATATCTGTCCGTTATTTGAAAGACTGAACTGTTGGATTCAAATGTAATGCTACGGTAAAGTATATAACATGATCCCTATAAGCTTGTGTTACATCACATAAGTATTATTATCATTGCTAGCTAGGGCGATCGTGGCTCATGAGTTAGCAGTTCGCCTTGTCATCAGAAGGTTGGCGGTTCGAGCCCTGGCTCGAACACTCTCAGTCGTTGTGTCCGTGGTCAAGACACTTCGCCTCCTGGCGATGGCCAGAGGGGCCGATGGTGCGATACGGCAGTCTGTCCCAGAGCATACAATCCATTATTAGTTAAACCAACTGTTAACTAGGGATGGGTATTGATAAGATTTTCACGATTCCGATTCCATTTTCGATTCTGTTTAACGATTCGATTCTTTATCAATTCTCTTATCGATTCTTTTTTTAAAAAGAGAACACTAAGGTCGATTAGCTTAGAACTTTGTTTTATATCTTCTCTTTGAACAAGATAGAAATTTAGGAGTAACATGGCCTTACAAACCCAACAGTGAGATCTTAAGAGATCCACAGCCTACGGCTCTTCAATGGGGTGTCACAGGGTCCCCAGGAAAAAAAATTGTAAATGTAAAACAATAAAATAAATATTCTTCTGTAGCAATAACAAAGTATAACATAAATTATTCTGTAGCAATTACACAAGAATATCCAGTAATGTCCCTGCCTACAATTAAACACAGTCACTTACCGAAAATCGGGGCAAATGGGTGCAAGTCTTTGACCACAAACTTAGTCACTGCTCGGTGACATTCGTCTATCCTGGCCTGAAAGGAGACGCTACCGGTAGACTGCAGCGAGAACTGCCAGCATCTGAGCCAGCCAGACTCTGTCTGTCTCTCTTATCATGGTCACCTAAATGCACAGTAATGGCAGGTTTTGTAATAAGGCAGATGGCGCTAACATAATATGCACTGTTAGTTGATTATTTACCTGCCGCATTAACGGGAGAGGACGTGCAAACGTTACCGCTGCTGCTGGGTTGAGATTCACGAGTCCGGAGCGGAATTAAAAACACGACATTCATTTACGGTTATCGCGTGTTTTGTGAGCAAATGCTTTTGCATATTCGTAGTGTTTCCTCCTTTAAATGAAATATCTACTTTGCAAGTATTGCAAGTTGCCCTGTTGTCATTCTCGTAAAGTATAACCAAACTTTTGAGCCGCCATGTTTCCTGCCAGGTAAATGACGCTCCGCAATGTGGTGACGTCATTCGGGGTGACTGGAATCAATAAGGGAATCGTTTGCAAAAATGGCAAACAATTCCAAGGAATTGAAACAGTGGGAACCGGTTCTCAACAAGAACCGGTTTTCGATACCCATCCCTACTGTTAACTGTATATTTCTGGACATTTACGTATTATGATTCATATTGCCACATTCATTGACCTTGTTTATAGGTAATTTCATTGTTTGATCACGTTACAATGTTCCTAATTTGATATCTGAAAGCACTTGGAAAAGGCAGAATCCCATGTAACATTACCGCAACAAACTCTATTTTCACTACTGAAAATGACCGTATTTTTATGGGACAGTTGTTTTCTGTTATTTTACAGTCGTATTTTGGCGCCCCAGCTGCCGGATATTACTGTTTTTTGGGGATGTTTTCTTTTCCTATTTATAGATGATTTCACTGTTTAATGACATTAACATGTTCCTAATTTAATGTTTAGCGGCACTTGAAACAGGTGAGATCCCATGTCAAATTAGCGCAACTAATTGTATTTTCATTACTGGAAATAACCGTATTTTTATGCGGGAGTTATTTTCTGTAATTATACGGTCGTATTTTGGCGCCCCAGCTGCCGGAATATCGCCGTTTTTTCAAGACGCTTTTTCTAACAGTGCAGACTAATATTTTTGTTCTTAATTCCTATTTCATTCATTTTTGTTCACTTCAGAAGCATAACTCTTTGCAAGTAGTAATAAGGGGCCACTCTTTTTGCCCTACATTTTTTGGAATCTGCACATGTCTCAGCAACCAGTTATACAGACATATGCATTCTTAAAAGCAAGTCGTTGTTTCGCCATTGCCTTGACCACCGTGAAATGGTGTAACGCCTTTTTAAGTTTAAGGCTTTCCTCTGTATGGGAAAATTCATGTTTCATGACTGTTCATAACAGTATAAATTAATCAGACCTCATTTCACAAATCTACCAGGGTGTCTCATCACTGGATGATTCGACCATTTTATTTAAAAATCTGAATTTTGGAATGGTGATCTAAGAGGGAGACACAGCACACCATTTTTTATTGTGCCAGAATGCCACAAATAACATTCACCCTTTAGAAATAAATGCTATTGCAACACTATAGTGATGCCTTTCTTTCAACCGCTGGTGTATGTGTTTTTAATTCCCACGAGCACAAAAATCCCCAGGCGCATAAATTATTTATTGTTGCGCCCTTCTTTTTGTCTCAAGTAGCCAACAAAGGTAACGCCCACAGGCCTATCATGCAAGGTTACAGCGGAGCCCTAGCTTTTGTGCGACCTACCCCAACATAGTTGCGAGCCCTCATTGTTTATTGTTTGAAGCTTTCTCAGCAAGGTAATGCCCTGCAGGTGTATTGGGACCCCAGACACAGCGGCACCCTCTATTGTTTTTGGAAACACCCATCCTATATAGAGCGGACCTCAGAGCCCGAGACACCTCACCTTTTCTGCGTCAGGACGTGCTGTGGAGCACACCCCTAACCCACCATCAACACTAAAAGCTCTTTTTAACATGGACTTCATAAATGCTAACTAAACCGAGATTATTACTGTAGTTATTAATGTGTATCATAGGATATTCAATCTGTTTTCTAAAATAAAAGCCTGATTTTTAGGAGCATGTGAGAACGGGCCAGTAAACGATGACAACCCTTCTGCCACCCCCAACAGAAACAACTGTATCAGGGACGCTGGCCAAACTTCAGTCTCTGAAGGTCCATCCATGAACCCTACATTTGAAGATTGGACTGAAGACGCACCATATTCACCAGTGTCAGAGTGGAGCACACTCCCCCTACCCTATCGTATCATATTCTGGGAGACATGTTCAGAACAACAATTCTGTTTCTCACCGGTGGTGAGAAACAGAATTGTTATCATCTTGAGGCAACTGTTGTATTGATTTGGCGCTATATAAATAACATTTAATTTAATTTAATTGTATTTTGGTTTTTGGTGTGAATTTATACAAACAGGAATTACTATAATAGATTCTGTTGATGTTGGTTTTTATTTTAGTTGTTTTTAGTTGATTCCATGCTGTTTTATCTTGTTTTTGTTTTTCTTTTAATATAGGCCGGTTTTAATTTTATGCATTATGTTTTTTTTTATTTACTTATTTTTGCTGTTTTTTGTTATTCTATTGTTTTTAACTTATTTTCTGTACAGCACTTTGTTCCTGTGCTGGGTATTTTAGAGAGATGGACCAATCCGATATTACGTATCGGTATCGGTCCGATACTGACCTAAATTACTGGATCGGATATCGGAGAGAAATAAAAAATGTAATCCGATCCATTAAATATCAAAAACACACCTCACAAAACTTGCGACATGGCATAACTCAGCTCATAACCGTAGCACATTGGAGCAGTATGCATCACGTGATAGAGCGGCTGTGGCGGGCGAGACCTGTCGGTGGTATGGTTGAGCATTAGTAGCCTCGCTACCAAACTGGCATTTCATCTCCGAGAAATTTATCCCAGAGAGAAGTAAAGCAAGTGTGTAAGTTCATCTCTGAATGTTTGTAAAGCATTCCAGCGTTAAGCTTAACAACCGATATATGGAGCGACTGCCTCTTCTCTCTCCCTCCCTCTCCTGCTGCTACTTCAATCGTGGAACTGCTTAATGATCAGCTGATCGGCTTTTCTGTCGTGAGTCCGTCTCTCTTGTTTGTTTATCGCCCACGGCCAAATGCTGGCCGATGTGTAAAAATAACTCAGTTGTCCGAGTGTCAAGTGAACTGAATTTCAGGTAAGAAATTATGACCTGCAGTCTATCTGGGTCAGAAATAAACCAAGTTTAGGTTTAGTTTATTTTCATTGTGCTGACTTTTTACAGTCAGTTACAATAACTCGTACTGCGTACTAGCTAGCATGACGGAGTTTCTATACAGCTGTTTGGCTTTTCTCTCATTTGTTTATCGCCCACTTTGCGCCAGAAAGCGAAATCCGGCGGATGTCGCGCTAAACAACAGCAGCACGTTTAAGCTTGATCAGCTGTTGTTCGAAGTTATTTAATATTAATTTCTAGTATCAGCTGATGTTTGCTGGAGCCACAGCTGTAAAAGCTGCTGGTCATGATATCGGTTTGGTTATCTGGTGAGAGGGAAACATGAAGCTGAAACCAGGAGATGTCCTTACTGAATCATCAGAGCTGAACAGGTGATGGAGAAACAGGTTTACCTTTTAGGTGATATTAATGAGTTGAAGGGAAGTTATGAACTGTTTCTGAGAGACAAATAACACCAGGATCCTTTTCTATGTAGCTGACAGCTGGTAACTGTGCAGGGGCGGCTCTAGCAAAGTTTTGCCCGGGGGCCAGGTAGGGCATTAACAGGGAGAGGTGGGCACAAAGAAATACTTTTCTTTCTTATTCTCATTTAAAATATCTACCTTTTATTAAATAATTATCCGAATCTTACGGCCAACGTTTTTATCTGACCTAAAATGTATAGAAATCATACATATATACCAACAAGACAGTGTACATCACTGTCACAACAGCGTTTGTTTTCATTCAAAGGCTTTATGGCTTTAATACCTGGTGGGCCGGTCTCTAGTCAAAATGCCCGGGCTGGTTTTTTGTCCCAGTCCAGCCCTGGTAAAAAGGCACAAGGGCCTTGCAGGCACATTTGGCAGCAAGGGTTAGAGGTCAGATAATTGGAACCTGGAGGTTGGGGCTATCAACACGGTCTGGTAAAAGAGTCTAACATCCATGTTTTGCATGGTGTTGCGGCTAATAAAGAGCCATAAACTACTCCCATTGTTTAGAGGTGACTGCCAATTTGTTGGGTTTTTTAGAGAGACAGAGAGTGAGAGAGATCATGTTCTACATTAGTTTAAAAAGTGATTTTCAGAGCTGTTGATATATGAAGCAGTGTTCATAGAAACATGGAACAACTCTTTTTATGGCACTGAGTATTAAATTGTGACAGTTTCAATAAAGCCTGCAAAATTCTTGCATTTATACTGGAGAGCAAAGAAAAGTTAGACGCTAGTTGCACTATTGAAAATCCGTTACATGAAAACTACATAAACAGACATTAAGACGAATGTGTTTGTAAAACTAGCGGTAACGTGTGAGAACTATGAGACAGACTGTTTCGGCTATCAAAACAGTTTGGTTGTTAATCCTGAATGATTCTTGGTCACATTTGCATCATCAGAGAATGGTCATTTTACCCCACACACATTTGGAAAATTGCATAGTTTGACAATAAAAATATCATAGTATTTGAGAATAATTAGTATTTGAGATTGCTGCAACAACATCATTAAAGAAAAATATTTTTCCATGTTACTTTGCTTTCATTTTAAAATAAAAAAAATGAAATTTTTTTTTATGTAAAACATAAAACCAACAATACCTGATGGCCTGATGCAATTGAGCAACCATCTGCCACCTCCTGTACATGTATGTCATCAAGATGTGTGAAGAAGTGAAGGAAACAGTGTTGGTAAGAAGAGAATTACTGGCCATAAACTGAAACTTTACACGAAAAATGCAGATAAAACTGTCCACAATAAAAATCCAAACCAGTTAATGTGGAAAAAGAGGTCAACATGACCTGTCAGGTTTATATTGTTGATTGTCATTTATGCTTAGAAATATGTACTCATATATGCTTCGAGCTTATAGTCGATGCCATATTGATAGGGGTCTTATCCTTAGTAGTCTGCAAAGACTTTGTGTGCATTCCAGAGTGTTCTGGCATACACACTCAGATCCAAGAGGTCGTATCTTCTCTTGCTGATATGTGGTATAGCAAACACATCTATATCTGTTTTAGTATAAGTGCCTTTTGTTTAGATGAACTGCTGGACTTCCAGACCAGCAGGTTTAGGGAAGTCGTTTATGGGGTCACATTCTGGACCCACCCACACACACACACACGGAACTCTTTGTTCACGTGTATACCTATGTAAGACGTCATGTGTAAATGAGCCTATGCATATTCATGTAACCTCAATAAAAGAGCAGTCTTACGAGGGAGCAGACGAGAGCAACTGAAGTCAAGTGGAAGGAACGACAATTGGCTCGGGCCTCCCTCGTATACGAGTAACACAAAGAACTTTGCCTGCTTGGTGTCTAATGCTTTTTGCTGTTGTATTAAAATTGTCTCGTTCCAGCAGCGGCTCTGTGCTAGACAGACCCATCATGACCAGTGCTCACAAACTCCCTAAATTCAATATTTGGATTGTAGCAAAATCTGAATGATGACTAATTGACTACTGTAGAACAAATGGCCTACTTATTGGTGTGTCAAACAAATCATGCCACAGAAAACATGAACCAAGTAGTACTGTTTTATCAATGAAACTAAATATGTGACTGTAAAAAATCTTCAGACAGTAATGAAAAATCTCCTAAGCCATCCAAAGATGAAAAAAAAGGTCACTTGTCAATTCTAAAAACTTTTGTTGTTTAAAGAATCATGTCTTTCAGGCTTCATATGATCAGCAGTGGGAATGTTTGGATCCTGACCTGAGAGTTTCCAGTGTACAATGTGGACTTTGCAGCGCAGCAGATAGAAACTTCACTCCTGAATCCTGCAGGTCATTGTTACTCAAGTCCAGCTCTTCCAGACAAGAGGACTGGGAGTTGAGAACTGAGGACAGAGCATCACAGCTTCTCTCTGAGAGGTTGCAGCCACTCAGTCTGAAAAAGACAAACAAACAAATGAACTGACTAACTAATAAAATCATTCGAATGAAACATTTATTTTGAATGCCAACATGCAATACAATTAATGGTTAACTAAATAGCTTTACTAAAACACAACTGTCTTTCTATATCAGCATTTACTCCTTGAAAGTTCCACCTCATCCACCTTCTGATTCAGAAGACATGAAAGCAAACTGTAATTCTAGTAGAAACAGAATTTCTGACTCATGATTGGAAATGTAATCTTCTCAGATCCATTTGTACATTTTAGTGCCTGATACCTAAATATAGCATTGGACAGCATGGAAATTCACAGCAGCAAAGATCACAGAAGACGACTCTTTTCAGTAAATATTACACTCATCCTGTCAAGAAATATCAAAGGTAGGTAAAAAAGGGACACACAACAAATAAATAAGTTCACCATTTGGTTCCTTATCATTCAAGATTGTAAAACGTTCTCTACTCAGACAGTACTGGTGATTTTAGATAAGAGAGATGTTTTGGAAGATGATGAAGGGGAAGAGTTTTCAGAACTTGAGGCCTTTTACCTTAACTGTATAGGACAGAGAAGATAGGAGGGGAGGGAGAAGTGAGCAGAATGACACACAGCAAATGGTCTTGGGCAAACTCAAACCCAGGCCCTGTTTGTTTTAATAAAGATTAAATTTTATAGCAACCATAGCAGAGATGACCAGGGAAGGTGTGCTTAAAGGAGATGTAGCTAAAACCGCTTGTTTCAGATTGAAGATGAACTGAGGTGCTGCACCAAAGTCTGTACCAACATTTTGACAACAGTGTGAAAGAAAAACTGGAAGAAAAGCAGGTTCAGGGAGGGACAACCATCTGCTGCAACCAGTTTGGAGTGAATAAATTACTGACTCAGGTGGATGTTAATTAAAGACACAACTACAAACATACTTACAGAGCTTTGTTGGAGGCTTTGACCACTGGCAGCAGCCTCAGAAGAGCCTCCTCTGAAGCAGAGTATTTCTTCAGGTCAAACACATACAGATCTTTTTCTGATGACAGTAAGATGAAGACCAGAGCTGACCACTGAGCAGGAGACAGTTTATCTGTGGAGAGACTTCCTGATCTCAGGGACTGTTGGATCTCCTCCACTAGAGAACGATCATTCAGTTCATTCAGACAGTGGAACAGATTGATGCTTTTCTCTGCAGACAGATTCTCACTGAGCTTCTTCTTGATGTACTGGACTGTTTCCTGATTGGTCTCTGAGCTACTTCCTGTCTGTGTCAGCAGGCCTCGTAGGAGAGTCTGATTGGTCTGCAGTGAAAGACCCAGGAGGAAGCGGAGGAACAAGTCCAGGTGTCCATTTGGACTCTGTAAGGCCTTTTTCACTGCACTCTGGTGGAGCGATTGTAGGTTTGGTCTGTTAAATAATTTTGAGAATGAAAAGGTTTGTTGTTCTTCCAGCAGATTTAGTCCAGAGTTGATGAAGGTCAGATGGACATGAAGAGCAGCCAGAAA
>CAKLIZ010000615.1:50508-89658 GCA_922035795.1 Oreochromis mossambicus
CCCTCCCTGAGCCTGGTTCTGCCGGAGGTTTCTTCCTGTTAAAAGGGGAGTTTTTCCTTCCCACTGTCGCCAAAGTGCTTGCTCATAGGGGGTCATGTGATTGTTGGGTTTTTCTCTGTACCTATTATTGTACAATCTACTGTACAATATAAAGTGCCTTGAGGCGACTGTTGTTGTGATTTGGAGCTATATAGATAAAACTGAATTGAACTGAAATGAAATGACTGAAACAGTCTGAAAAAGCTGTCGTTAGGCTCACTGAAAGCAGTGCTGATGTGTTCATGTCAAAGAATGGCTCAGGTCAGACTTCGTCATCCTTCTCCAGCGTGAGGCCGGCCTCAGACCCACAGGAGCTCTGACCTTTGACCTCCAGTACACAGCTGGCTTCATCAGCAACTATTTCTCTAAACTCCATTACAACTCAAATATATTTCAGATTTCTGAGCTCTGCTTTGAATTTGTCCCAGTGTTTGCTGACATCATAAAACTCTCACAAGACTCGCAAGCCTGCACAAGCCAATCACAGCTGGAACTTTCCTGGATGTAATCTGCATGAGCGGCACTACGTTACACACAACATTTAAATGTCATAAGCCTCTTGCATGAGAGCTATGATGTCCTCACAAACCTAAAACAAGTCCGGCTGCCTTTCAAGCATGACTAGCATGACCAGCTTCAGAATTCAGTTTCTCTGTGAAGCCTCTGAATTCTGAAGCAGTCAAGCATGGAAGGGCTCCTAACTCGAGGATGAATCAGTGTGATGCTCATCTTTGTACATTTGCACTGACTTCAGTCTTTTTTATTGGAGTATGACTGAATGTCAATGTTATATAGAAAGCACAGCATAGAAAAAAGTGCTTGTGCAAATGGGTAAATAAGGCAAGTTGTGTAAACTTGCTTCATTTGTTTTGAGTGAAAATAAGTAAGAACCAGTCCATTTACCTTTTCTGCCAGTATTCTACAGATTCACAGTCAAGGTTTACAGAACAATATGGTCGACAGCTATCTACACAGACAATCTTGTTGTGCCAAAAAAGTGACTTTTTAATATTTACCAGAAGAATTATTACCCATATTTAAAATGTTTTAAATGACTTGTTGTCAAAGCTATTTCATAAATGATGAACATTTGTGTGAGCTGTTTGTATCAGAGGGTCCATTAGTCTAAACTGGTTTAAATTCAGTCTTCACTTAAGAGGATTTCAGCTCACAGAGTCAATAAAGACAAACTGATGATCAAAGCTTCACACTGATGTTTAAACTGTTCACTGAGTAACATGGAGGAAAATATTCCACCTTAAAAGCTGCAGGTAGCTGCTGTTTACATCTGACAGAGGAAAGTTCAAAGTTGCTGAGTAGTAGTTCGTGAGTGCTGCCATGAGAACTGAGCTCACAGTCAGTGTTTGTGCTCCTCTTTTAACGTGTGTTTAACTTTTAACGGCTTAGTGAAAAGATCAATTCAAACCTGCTGCTGCTCTGATTCCACTCGCCCTCATTGGTCCAGTTGTGAGTCCATTACTGGGAAATATGGAGAAGCAGATTTCTGCTGTTTCTACTGGAGACGATCATCTGACACTGAGTTCAGCACACAGAAGCGAAACCTTGTGAGGAAGTTTGGATGAAACAAAAGCAGAAATGGAGACTGGACTTTACAGACATGTAGAAATGTTTATTAGAGGCTTTCTGTCCTGTTACTGAGATAATAAGAGCATGAGGGTAAAGTTCAAACTGAGCCAAATAGCCTCTGCCTATTCCAACATGACTGTGCACCAGTGAAGAAAGTCCATAGAGACATGATGGAAAGAGTTTGGTGTGGATGAACATCTCTGGGATGAATTAGAGTGTAGACTGTGATCCAGGACTCTTCATCCAACGTCAGTGTTTGATCTCACAATTGCTCTTCTGGAAGGGTGTTTAAAAAAATTTCTGGAAACACTCCAAATCTTGTGGAAATCCTTTCTAGAGGGGTTGAAGCCATTACAGCTGCAAAGGTTGGGCAGACATCACATTAAGTCCTTTGGACTAAGAACAGTATGTCATTCAAGTTCACTGGTGTGTGTCATAAAAAAATAAGAGCTCCTTAAACACATGTTAAAATGTTAAAAATAGAAAAAAAAGATGTTCATAGCTTTAAAAAAAAAAAGGTTTTGTGCTCACTGACCTGTTTAAATGTTATTAAGGCTTAATAAAGCTCATATTAACAAACTAACTAATAATGGTTGTCAAACAGCCAGCGGCAGCTGATCATAATATTTTAGGAGGTCCATGAGAGCAACAAATAACACTGTAAAACAACAACCAGCTGACGTCAGGAAAAATGTTTCAAGAGTATCTGTGTTAAAAAATCTACCAGTGACTACAAACAAAAGCCTGTTAGTCCAACAAACTTTACCCTGTTTTCATATTATTGTCGTTGTTAATTATTTCAAAGCTGTATAACGAGGATTTGCGAACTACAGGAGTCCACCTTTACTCTGAGGAAACCTACCAACAACAGCAGCATGTTTGCCTCTTTAAGTGTTCGTACATCATATTCTCTGAGCATTGACCAAACTGACTGTCAGTAAAATCTGAGTGACGTAGAAGTTTGAAGTAGTCTGGTTCACTGTGGTTAGTGTTCATGTGACACTTCCACTGACTGCTCAGCAGTTTTTGCTGATACCCACATATTTCTTAAGAGGGAAAGAAAAAAAAAAGGGAAACAGTGTTTTTACCACAGGCCTGATCAGCTGATCACGACTGCATCATGAACAAAAACTCCATTATTTGATATTTTCAGTTTAGTTGATAAGTGAATTTAAAGATCATAGCTTTCAGCAGAGTAACATGATTCAACTCATTAACAACTCCAAGTGTCAACACACAACGATGGAACCATGACATGATGCTGCAGATCTTTCCGTTTCAGAGTTATCATAAGACAAAAAATATATGCATGTAATCAATCATGTGAGAGCAGCTCGTCAAAGGGATGTCTTCCTGCTGACATTAAGTGGGAGGAAATATTGGTGTGAAACAGGAAGCACAGCAGAGACAAAGCAGGTAAATAGAGTCAGAGGACAGACTCCATCATGATTCTCAGCATTAGGCTGCTCTCAGACTCACTGGTCTCTGGTTTGTTGTGGATCAGTTCCCCGTCTGGAAGTGCTGATCTCTGTCCTCTGTCTGTCTATCTGTGTTGTTTTACTCAGCTTGCTGTCACTGCTCATCCAGCCACTAGGTGTCCTCAGACCCTCCTCCTGCTTTCAGTCACCTGACTCCCACGTCGCCCTCACCTGTCTTCACTTCCCTGCTTTTCCTCAGAAGATTTAAAGCTGTCATCTTGTTCTTGTTTCTACCTGATGTTCATTTCTTCTGGTTTTCAAATCTTCTGGGATCCTCAGGCTGGAAATTCCAGTCATGATGTGTGGAGCAAAAAGGCCAGATCAGCTTTAGTGACTAAACAAGTCTTTGGTAGCACTAACGAGGCCAGAAGGTCTGAGGCAGTGAGCGGCTCATGGAGTCAGTGTCTCTGATACAGGCAGGAGCCTGACCATGGAGGCCTTTAAAGATACGTCTTTATTTGGATATCAATGAAATATCCTCATCAATACAAAGCAGCAGACATCAGCAGCATCAAATGAATGCTGCAGTGTTTGATTGCAAAGGTTATATATAAGCAGCAGGTCAGCTCGAGGGACTCTTTGGTCCAAATGTTTGGGAGCAGAAACTCTCAGCTTCTATTCTGAAGCTTTACGCCATCTCATGCAGGATGAGCAAGGTTTAAAATGACACCGGTGAGTTCACACCTGATTAACAACACAAACTTCACCTCAACAAATGACAAGTCTGGCATAATCACAATCATTTTCTATCATCTTTATATCCTCAGCTTACAACTCCCCTCTTTAAACACTTCCTGCTGCTTTTTGTATGATTGTGAGCATGGATGCTGTAGGCCTTGTAAGAAAAAGAAGAAGTATTACTGAGCACTTGGATGGAAACATCATGTTTGTAAGAGACAAAGATGTAGACGAATATCTGCTGTCACATCCTGATAGCTGAGCTGAGTAAATGTTGAAGGAAATTTCATGTCACTGCTCCATCACTAGTGAGGTGTTATCCTAAATAAGTCATAGTTTTAAATGGATTGGTTAAATAAGAGAGAACATTTAAAGTATTTGTGATGGAAACAGATATTTTTGAATGTGCAGATTTTGAGTGTTGTGTGACAGATGGAGAAGGCATGGAGAGGTTCTGGTCCTTTCTCAGAAGATGTGCACCAGTCACAAAGAGATGACTCCATCGCATCAACTGGACCTTCTGACTGATGCATTATGGGAGGAGGAAGTCATCGGATCTAGGTATGCATATTTCTGTATTAGTAGTCAAAATGATTCAAACTGAGAGAGCTAACAGGTCCTACTTATAGAAGTGAAGCTCCTTCAGACATGGGACAGAGAGGAGGTCACCAGTCTTGCTGAGGAGATTTCTGTCATCCTGAAAGAGTCCCCAAGTAACCCGACTTTAATAGAACGTATGTTTGTAGTCACAAGTGAATTTTTTATTTTTCTCTTCCATGTTTGTCCAAGTGTTCAGAACAAGACATCCAACAGTGGATGGAAAGAGAGACAGAAGCTGCCAAACATGCACTTTTGAAAACAAGACCCAAAGGTTTGTTGATTTGACCTGATTTGTTTCTTTGGGTATTCAGGAACCTGACAGTGGCTACTTCCTGTATTTGGATTCTGTTCTAGATGGAAGAGGAATTATGTCATGAAACTGGTTAAATTAAACCAGCTCAGGTAGGACACATTTCTGTTTAAGGTCCTGCAAAAGCCTCATGCATTAAACTATATTTAGGTGTTTTGTTGATAGAATTTCCAATATTATCAAACATACAGGTTAACAGTTGTGCTTAGTTATGCCGACTATATGATGGTAAAACCTTGCTGTCAGTTGTACATGTGCATTTTTAAATGTAGATCCCTGAATCATGTGTCACTCACTGCAGACCAAACACAGGAAGTTAGCATGTTAATGTTAACATTTCCAATTACGGTGCCCTTTATCTAATTTGGGGTGTTTGTTCTTAAAGTGGTCGTGTGTAGGATTGTGTTTACTTCCTTTGTGCAGTTCTTACAGTAAACATGTTTGAATGTTTCCTGTTCCCCTGATGCTTCTTCCTGTTGGATAAAGTTGGTTTGAATAACATCTTCTTATAGGTTTCAATGAACTTCAAACTGTGATCCACTTACAAAACTGTCTCATTTTATTGGAACGATCCACATTTGCATCCATTCACGGTACATTTGACATCTGAACACGTTTGTATACATGATGAAAGGACAGATGGTGTTTGTGTGTCCTTCTTAAACTTAGTGTGAATGTTTCATCATGTAGAACTACTTAGAACAAAGTCTTTGGGAACATTTGGAGAACACGTTTAGGAAAGTAACATCCTGGTAGAACATTTTCTTAACCCTAGAACACTATCGGGTGATTTACACCCGAGCAAATACATTTACATGATTTCTCTCTCCTGCAGCTGTTTGCGTGTCGAGGAGCCTGTGCCTTCACCACGGAAGTCTCAAATTTCCCAGGAATGGGTGGACCAAAGACCAGCTTTCCAGAGTCATTATTTTGTTTTAGGTTTTTTTTTTCATTTTGTTAGACATGGCACAGTTGAAAGTAAAAGAACATCACTGTAATTTGTCATGTGTTGTCATATTTTGATATATTTGATTACTTTTTATTGGTTATATTATATCGGGTAAAAATCACCCGGCATTAGTGATTGTGTTACTATTTATAGCGATAGTGTTCTACGGTTAAAGCAAAGCAGAGCTGCAACATGACTGTGAGGATTCACAATAATAAAGTCAGAATACTTTATTATTATGAAGACTAAAGTGCACCTTAATGCTGCCAATGAATACACATGTTCTTTGTGAAAGCATGAGCACAGCTGACATGCACCACACTGACCCCACTCGCCCCATTTCTTCATCCACTTCTTGCTCTTGTGCTTGAAATGAGACGCAGACGCAGCAAAAGTAAGAGGCTCTAAAATCCACAAAAAGGGGGCTTGTTAGATCAGGATGTTGGATGTGATCCATAGAAAACATGGATAATACACCACTTTATTTGAAGACATCGTGGGATTTAGTTCTGGAATAACACAATTTCTACCTATCAATAGAAAATTGTAGTCAGTATAATCTTTTAATAATATAAGTTTCATATGATAGAATACTGCATGATGACCTCTTTATAACTCAGACTGTTTTGATTCACTGTGACCCGTTATCATGCAGGGAAGGAGCAGTACCTGCTAGATAAGAGCTTAATGAGCAGTTTCACTTCTGTACCAGGTAGAGGAGCCTCTCCTGGCACACACACACACGCGCGCACACACACACATATCCGCACATGCTCACGCATCAACATTCCACTGAACAAACGTATTCACTGTTGTATTACTCTTCTTGTGTATAAATAAAGACCAGGGCAGTGGCAGAGTGCGAGTCTCGGAGCCCTCACTCCAAGTGCAGGTGCTCTGTGGCTGCCCTTGCATGCAAGTAAAACTGTGTGTTTCTCCTCTCTGATTCTCAGCTGTAGAAGTGTCTTAGAGTACATCTCTTGACACTACCTTTAGGAGCAGACACAATAACCTTCTCACCCCATCTGGTATTGAATCACAAACTACAGCATATCCTTTTGGAGAGACAGGAAAATCATAAACAGGCAAAAATTCCTTATAAGAAAATAATTAATTCAGTAATTGACTCAAAAGTAAATTTTTCTATCAACCCATTTCTGAATATATAATGATTTGTTCTTAAATTTAATATCCTAATTGTTCCAAAGAGATATTTATTGGGAGAAAAGTTGTGAGAGTATATCATTAACCAAGATTATAAGAGTTGATTATGAAAGTTGGAGCGTTTAATCGGTAATTTAGAGATATTGTAATAGCATCTTAGCAGAAAGTGCATTCCCTCAAGTGAGTTAAAGATATGATTGTTAATAAAATTTAAAATTTGGATTTTTTAAAAAGAGTTTGATCCATTTGATTTTAAAAGATGCATTTAGGGAAGGGAAATCTAAAGAATTTAGGCCACCAGAACACAACTTGTTTATCATTACATTTTTTTTTTAATATAATGTATTCTCTTTTTCCAAATGAAGTTAAATAATATTTTATCAATTTTTGTGCATAATTCTTTTGAAGCATCAAGTGCCATAGCTGCATCAACAGGAACAAATAGTCAAACTGTTAAAGGAGGAAACAAAGCAGGCTGTATGAAGACTGGAAAGTATAGATGATAAAAATATGCAGCCAAACATTTGTGTACATGTAGATTCCCGTCAGTAACACAATCGGTCCCTAGTAAAACGTAGTTCTATTAATCTGCACTCGATTACTCTTGAACCGGAACCGGATGTAAGTCCCAAAAAACGGAATTTTGGAACTGAAATTGAATTGTAGAACTGAAACTGAATGGTGAGAAGTGAATCTGAAATTACTCGAGAGCTGAATTTTTAAAGGATAAAATACAGTTTAAAGCAAATGAATTCATTTTCAAAATATAAAATTCAATTTCAATTTAGTGATGATCATTTTCAAACCAATAAATTGAATTTCAAATTAGGCTAATTCAAATTCAGTTTTTAAAAGCATTTATTCAAGTTACAATTCAGATTCAAACCAAGCAATTCAAATTCGAATTTAACTTGTTCAAATTCAGTTTCTGTTGGCACAGATTTCTGCCCATGAAACTTTCCCATGTCAGCTTCCCTTTGCTGAGAGACACTCACCAGGCTCCCACCATCTCTTTCCCAGCGGGAATAAGGTGTGAACCAAACACACTAAAACTAAGTGAAATCAAAACCGTCTACATCAATATAATACATTAAAGAGAAATCCCACTACACAACATATTATAAACTGTTATGTCTATATCAAGCTTTTAGCCTCATAATAAGCAGAGATATTTGTGTGTTCATCTTCAAACTTCAGATCCTTAGAGATGATTTGATGTGTGGATCACTAATTGAAGCACTTTAAAGTGGAAAAATCTCCCTTATTCTCGCTGTGATCACACACTTTGGTTTTCCGGTGCAGAGGAACGGCCAACAAAAGGAAAGACTTGACTGAGTGAAAAAGGATGAAGATCCAAGTTGGTGATGATCCAGTGCAGCTGGTCTCAGGGAATAAAGAAACAGCCTGATCAGCTTCTCTACAAAAACAAGGAGAGTTTCATGTTCTACTTGAATATGTCTGTTACTTTAGTTATAAACTGCCTCTATTGGAACTGGACGCTGTGATGTGTGTGCAGCTCTACATGTATTATAGGAACATGAATGATGATAATCCACAGCAGATCTGACCAAAACGAAAACTCTGTTCTTTCAATGGCAGCATGTACAAATACACTTTGTTTTCTCGTCATTTCCCACCTCACTTTTCTCAATACTAAACTTTGAATTTGGATTCTTTGGATTTGAAGCTTCAACAAAAACCAAACTTTTTCCTCTTTTGGTCCTCAGAATAAATTGTGAGCAGCTGATTGGCTGTGATGGAGGAGCAAAACAGCCACACGTTAATTGTGACTGCTGAAGTTCCTGTATGAAGCCAACAAGTGTGAAAATCCAAGGAAAAGCTGAGTGTGTTTTCTTTAAAGCTCAGATGGAACTTGGTGGACTAACATGCAAACTGAGGCTGTATTCAGGACTTTGTCACACTGGTATATGAAGAGTGGGACCAAGAGAAAGTGTGCACACACAATGGTCACTTCATGCTTGCTCTTCTCCAGCCTCTGCTGTCACTTTGTCCTCACTTGTGTTGTTATTGTCTTATTTGTTGTGATTGAGGCTCTGTGAGCACAAGCAGAGGTTTTTGCTTGGGAAGTAACCGTGAGCTGGTTTTTAGAGGCTTCTCTAACATTTAATGGTGCTCAAATATGTCAAAATTTTCTCCTCAACTTTAACATCCGAGAGCATTTTGAGCACAGCGGAGAAAAAGGTGTGCATGAAGGATTTTGATGTTTAAGTGTTGTCACTGCTGAGGATCTGTGGACACAGATCTTTATTCACTTAGCTGCTGTTTACAGGTTCAAAGTCTTCATCAGAACAAGCTCTTCTAATTGGACTTTGCTCTTAACTGTCTTTGAAAAGCAACAAATCCAGTAAATGTACTTTGATCTTGAAGTTTGGTCTAAAACCATCCTGTCAGCCCTGTGCTGAGAGGGCTGTGCTCATCCATCCGTCCTGTTCCAATAAAGCCACATTTCAGGAACACCTTCTTTAGATGTGTTCAGCTTTATTCATACAGCACCACTTAACAAACACATTTAGTCACAAAGCTCGTTATATTGTAAGGTAAAGGCGATCGTGGCTCAAGACTTGGGTGTTCGTCTTGTAATCGGAAGGTTGCCGGTTCGAGCCCCGGCTCGGACAGTCTCGGTCGTTGTGTCCTTGGGCAAGACATTTCACCTACCGCCTACTGGTGTTGACCAGAGGGGCCGATGGCGCGATATGGCAGCCTCGCCTCTGTCAGTCTGCCCCAGGGCAGCTGTGGCTACAACTGTAGCTTGCCTTCACTGGTGTATGAATGTGAGAGTGAATGAATAGTGGTATTGTAAAGCGCTTTGAGGGGTCCCGAAAAGCGCTATATAAATGCAATCCATTATTATTATTATTATTAAAGAGCCCAAAGAGTTCTCACTGGGATTCATTGATGAAGTGAATGTCATTCAGTAATCAAAGGTGGCTTTTTGGCTCTAACTGACTACATGTGTGTACGGTATCATAAGTGGACACACATGGATGTGAAGCACACTTAACTGTTTGGCTGACTCAAAACAAGCACAGCACTGATTCTAACTTTAGGTACTCTGGACCTGATGTGAAATGTGACAATATTGTTCAATATGACATTTGTTGTTTGTCAGGTGTCCTGTTTGAAGAAAACACTTTCATGCATGAATGTATATGAACACATTTACATGAGCACAAACTGATTTCAAGTCCAAATCAAAAAGTATGTGAGTGATTTTGCTCATGTATGTTCATGTTTTGTTAGTCATTTTATGAGCAGATGGATGCTGTCGTTGGATTTGACTTTAGTTTGTGATTTGAAGACAATCAAAGAATATTTTACATGAATTGTTCCAATGTTGTTGTGTACGAAACACAGATAATTTTAAGATGTATGTTTGAATTTTCACATGTTAGCTTTTAATTGTATAGAAGTATAAAGAAGTCCATTTAATGAGTTACAGTGAAAAGAAGTGCCTGTAAATGGTCATATAATGAGAACTTTACATTTTTCTATGTACAGAAAATATACTGTGAATAAATGCAAAAGTGTTTGTGATTTATATTGAACAGAAACTTGATGACTGATGTGTGATCATGTTTAAATGGTTTGAGTGATGAACCAACAACTAACTGAGTTTGAGTCCCAGTTTAAAACCAGTGAAACATGTTCCACCATAAACAGTCTGATAGAGCAGAGCCAACAGTTTGTAATGCACTAGTTTGAAACAGAGTCACATGTTTGATCTAGTTTGGAACTCCATGTATGAAAACAGAGAAAATCCCTCATTTTCCTCTCACTATCTCCGGCTGTTTACATGAACATAAAGAACCAGTTAACTTTCTCTCCCAGCTCAAGACACAGCTGATGTTAACCAGGAAAACATTACACACTGACTTTAATGGAGAAAACACACACAGTTTGTTGTGTGAAGAAATTCAACATGAGCTGAACAAACAGTGAAGTTCCTAAAGACTTTTTTTTCAGTCTGCAAATGATTGCAACAGGGGGCGCTGCTCTTGCTGCGACCAGCAGGTTGTCTCTATCTGTTAGTGTCTGTCAGTGTCAGTGTTTTAACTTATTTCATTCTCGAGTTGGTTTTTATTTTTTGAGCCTGAGGAAATCCTATAGCATCGGCTTGTGCTTTGTGGAACTTTCTTTTTAACAAAGATGGGGTTTTTATTTCGCATGGTTTTATTGGCAATCCTGACGGTTGTTTGGAGTCATTGCTACTCACAAACAATTACATACTCAGGGGCACTTTTGTTCTTAACAGAGTCAAAACAAGGAAGCAGGGTAAGAAGGGAGGTCTACGTCAGCGGTTGAGGAAGTAAATACGACACAGTCAAATTCCTTTACCATCAATAATCCTGGCTAATGTGCAGTCTCTGAGGAGTAAAATGGATGAACTGCATTTGAATGTCGCACATTTACGTGACTACAGGGATACATACATGTCTAATGGCATTCACAGAGACTTGGCTCAGGGATTCTGACCCTGATTCTTCTCTGAGTAATGAGTAATTTTACTTATATAGACTATGGATTTTATTGTGTTTTCTTACTACAAAGATGTTGTTGCATTTTTGAAGTCATTTTTATTTCTCCAAGCAAAAATTGAGAGCTAAGGGTCACTTCGCTATATATATGAACCTTAGTGAGCTTTCGACGTTCAGAGGAATAAAAATTACGTCCAAAAAGTGATGTCTATGTAAGAAAATACATTAAAATCCCTAGCCTATGTGCCAGTTAATTACCAAAATAAAGACCTAACCAACAAATAGCTAGCAAAATTTCCCAGTACTTATCTTTCTGGTAAGCTTAAAAGCAAATTAGTACAAACTTAAAAAAAAAAATCAATTAGAGAAGCAGAAGCAGACTTTCTCATTCAGTCAAATATCTGACAATCCTGAAAGGGTCCAGTACTATACTGGATTGCCTGATGCTGCTACTGTCCTGTTTTTAGAAGCCCTTCTTTCCAGATTTGATCTTAAATATCATTCTGATTGGACTGTCCAAATGATGCCCTAGTTGACCAGTTATTTCTAACCCTGATGAAGCTCAAACTTAATTTTGGTCATGCAGACCTTTCAACAAGGTTTAACTGCAGCACAGCCACAGTAACTAATATTTTTACAACAATTGTTAGTGCACTGTATGACATTTTGTATATTGGCATGCTGGAAAACAACATTCCCTCGAAAGCCAAGAATCAGACATCGCTGCCAGATTGCTTCCAACCATTTCCTAACTGCAGGTTTGTGCTTGACTGCACGGAAGTTTCTGTTTCTAACACAGAGAATTCGACACACAAAGTCATTTGTAAAGCCAGTACAAAAGACGGACCACACTAAAGGCTCTAATTGGTGTGGCTCCTAATGGTGTAATAACCTTTGTAAGCAACTTGTACAGTGGAAGTGCCTCAGATAAGGCCATAACAGCTGACTGTGGAGTACTGCAACATCTACAACCAGGTGACATGGTGATTGCAGATAAGGGCTTCACAATTCGGGACATCCTACCAGAAGGGGTCTCACTGAACATTCTGTCTTTCCTCACCAACGGACAATTCACACAGGAGGAAGTGAACAACAACAGGAAGACTTCCTGCGCAAGAATACATGTAGAGCGTTCCATTCAAAGACTGAAACTTTTCTCAATTTTGCATCACATCCCACATCAGTTAAAAAAAATATTAATAAGATCTTGAAAGCATGTGTGTGTCTTACAAATTTACAAACACCTATTCTCCGTGAAATTGAATATACCTGTGAGAGTTCAGAGGTAAAAGTACATTGTGTCATTTTCTAACTACTTGTAGACCAGAAAATACAACTGTTGAATAAGTTTACTTTTATTTTTTATAACTCCTAAGTGTTCTGGATTGTTTTATGTGTATACTCAGGACGTTACGTCATAAAAACAACTTAGTTGCATAGTTTCAAATTGAGAATGGTCTCATTTGTGGTTCGTAAAATGTTTAATTTTACTCTGTTTTTATCAATGGCTTGTTATATTTTTCATTCCATTCCAGCTTCCTGATTACTGCCTAGTTTTCTTGCTAAACATTTTCAATTAAAACGTCTTGATGCATTCTCAATCATCCAGGAAAGTAAATCTCCAAAAGTTGAATCTGTTCATCTGGACGTAGCATTTGGTGGGGGAAACGTTTCTCCCACCAAACGCTACGTCCAGATGAACAGATTCAACTTTTGGAGATTTTCAATTAAAATGAAGAATGCCAGATAAGTGTGTTACTCTTTATTTTCAGGAACAGTTTTTGTCCAAAACATTTTATTTTTTCAAATCAAAAATTAATATATTTTAAGAATTTATCTGAATATATTTACAAAGTTACAATGACAAAAAATGTACAATTTACAAATATTTACAAATTGTTTTAAAATTAACTATAAACATTTGGACTGATAAATTACTCATGCTGATATGAATTCATAGCTGCGATAAAATATGAGGCAAAAATACTTCCCGGTAGAACGTTTCCAAAGCTTCAATGTTAACAGCCCAAGTTTTTTCTCTATCCACATGCAAGATGAAAAAGTCACATGGAGTCCAAACAATAAAGTGACAGCTTTTCGCCCCTGTGAGATAGAGGTTGCCCTGGATCTGATGCCAGTAGTTGTGATTATTTTTTAATACCAGGGAACCACTTGCCTCATCCAGCTGTAGGAAAAAGTCCTTACTTTCTGCAGCCTCCAATACAGTTTTGGTTCTGGCTGACCATGGGCATTTCACCTCAATGATGCACTCATTAGAGACAGTCAGATCTGGAGAACCACCAAGCAGGCCACTGTTAGATAAAAACAGTCCCCTCTCCTTGATAGCTGCACCAGTACAGTCAGTGTACAGCTGCTTGGCCTTTGCCTCATGAAGGATCCCCCAATCACATGCCTTTGGGGATGAAAATACAACTTAGTCATAAATTAATTCTTAGATGCACAGACCCTTTTTACTAACAACTTACTTTAGATCCTTCTGTCAGGTTGTACTGTCCAAGCAGAGTCTTAAATAAGGAAGGGGGGTATGAGCGCCGCTGGACTGCACTCAGGACCAAAGTTGCTGGCTGTGATTCTCTTCTTGTGATATGCTGACCTTTTATAAAGAAACACAAATTAAGAGACACAGTTCACTAAAATTTCTTTCTTGCCACTGCCCATTCCTTGTCCTCCTAACTGACCTTGTGTTGTTGATGGTGTCATCGCAGACACTCTCTTGGCAGCAATTTCTTCTGCTTTGGGTGATTTTACCCTCTTCCACACACATTCCACGTCAGTGTGAGAGACATTCTTCTCCACCCAAATCAACAATGCTGCCATATGATGGCACTTATCTTTGCCAATCGGGCACTCACAGGAGCTGAACCTGACTGACTGACCCTTAACATACACCTACATTGAAAGAAAGTTAATGCTTACCCTAAACATTCTAACAAACACTTGCAGCGCTGCTCTGTGTACTGGTACTAGGTTAACAAAGCTAATATAACTGGTACTAGGCTAACATTACTAACTCTCCAAAACCTCCATGTTATGTAGATTTTCATCTTCGTTTACTTCCACTGTTATAGCATTGCTGTACGTGTGTGTGCTTTATGAAATACATCAGCGAGAACAGAATATCTAATGTTTAATCGTCGGCTAGCTAGCTTACTCCTAGCTCACCTCAACATTGTAAATCTTCTTTTTCATGGATGCCTGGACACTTCTCTTTATAATGCCGCCTGGGAGAACGGTTACACTGACCACTTTACTAGAGTTGAAGGAATTAAGACCCTTTTTAACCCTAATTGGTACTTCGCTAAAGAAGAAGGTAATCGTGAACAAAGTTACTGGCTCCGCCATCGTTGTTTCTTGAGGAGCACTTAGGCCCGGAAATACCAGCAACGTCATCTGTGACGTTTGACTTAAAGACCGGATAAGACTCTGGATCTATGTTATGGTTCCATAAAAGGTGTGTATACATCTATGGCAGGCCCTGCCCTCGGATCCTCGGATCACAACACGGTGCATCTCCTGCCAGTTTATAAGACTGTGCTGAGGAGAGGAAAGGTGAGGAAACACCATATAAAGGTTTGGAGTGACGACGCCTTGTTAGCCCTGCAGGGCTGCTTTGACTGTACAGAATGGTCGGTGTTTACAGAATCATGCAGAGACATTAATGAACTGACTGACGTTGTCTGCAGCTATATCTCCTTTTGTAGAGACATGATTATTCCTTTAAACGTTGTGCATTTTTCCCTATTAACAAACCATGGTCGTCAAAAGCTCTTATGAGGCTGATTCATGAAAGGAAAAAAGCTTTTATTGATGGGAATATCTTGAAAGTTAGAGAAATTAGGAAGGAGATCAGATCTGAAATTTTAAAAAAGCCAAAATAAAATACAAGGATAAGGTAGAGCTGAGATGGGTAGCAATAACTTAAGGGTTTCCTGGGCCATGAAACACATGACTGGTCACTGTCACAGTGTTTGTAGTAAGATAAGTTTCCCAGTTTTTAGTTCAGACTCTCAGTTCGTCAATGAGCTGAATAGATTTTATTTGAGATTTAATGATGATTATAATTTTAGTAATACATTAGATTTGTTAAAAGAGAGTACCAGAGCCCCTTCCGCTTTGTTCTTTGATGAAAGAAGGGTGGAAAATCTTTTTAAAATGACTAAGAATAATAAAAGTGCAGGCCCTGATAATATATGTGGCCAGCAGTGTTGGGAAGGTTACTTTTAAAATGTATTCCATTACAGAATACTGAATACATGCCCCAAAATGTATTCTTTAACGTATTCCGTTACGTTACTCAATGAGAGTAACATATTCTGAATAGTTTGGATTACTTAATATATTATCATGTTGTTTACAACTACGTGAATGTACTATTGCTGTGATTTATTACTGTTACTGAAGGTCCGCGGCTCCGAACCGTAGTAAAGGGACCTGGCCCTAAAGAATGTAGCCTCATGGGCAGTGTAGTCCGTGCTGCAGGGAGAATGGACTGCCATACCCTTGTGTCTGTGAGCGAGGGAGGGAGAGAAAGGAAAAGTCCGAGGTGTCACGGAGCAAAAACGGGAGCTGGAAGCATGTAAATATAATAATAACCACCGCAGCCAAGAAGAGTGGCTGACGAGCCCAGCTGTAAGTAAGCTACTAAGACTGAAATGTACACTGTGTTCGTGTTTTCCTCCGGAAAAAATAAGTTCCGTTGGAGCAGCCTTTCAACGCCTCTCTCTGTCTCTGGCAGCAAAGTTGACCAAGACAACAAAGTAAAGCTAGTTTTCGGCTATCGGCCCGACACGGAACCCACCGTATTAGCCAGAGGCCTGTAGCATTCTGCCTTTTAGCTTAGCACAACAACAACAACAACAAAAAAGCGCTCTCTCTCCCAGGAAACACGCAGAGAGAGAGCGCGTCACCCTGTAACCATGGCAACCGTAACGCTGCCGCCTGGAACAACAGAACATAGCTGTCAAACAAACCCAAACAATCCTGACCCGCGACGAAAGTACCGCCGTGTAATCCATTTATTTCACCAAAGTAACTGTATTCTGAATACCACCTTTTTAAACGGTAACTGTAACGGAATACAGTTACTCATATTTTGTATTCTAAATACGTAACGGCGGTACATGTATTCCGTTACTCCCCAACACTGGTGGCCAGGTGCTTAGAACATGTGCTAAGCAATTATGCAGTATTTTTTCTCATATCTTTCTTTTATCACTTCAGCAACAGAAGGTTCCAGAGGTATGGAAAAAATTTATTATTTCTCCAGTTGCTAAGACCACAAAAACTACATCACTAAATGATTTTAGACCTGTCGCTTTAACATCTTTAGTGATGAAGTCCTTTGAAAAACTTATCAGGAAGGTATGGAAGCCCGTTTCCACCACAAAAAAAGGATCCATAACTCGAAATTTCGACTTATTAACGCAAAATTTTGAGGAAAGTAACTCGAAATTAGGAGTTAGCGCTGCCAATCAGTAATCTACGTGAATCGCTACGTCCAGATGAACAGAATCAACTTTTGGAGAGTCACCAGTTAATCTGCGACACCAGTTAAACTGGAACACCGGTCCGTTTGCTGGAAATGAGGGAGGAGCGGTGAAAGTGAAAGTTTTGAGCCTCCGTTCAGAGCAGCAGGAGGAGGAAGGTGGAGCTGAGGCAGGTGAGTGTTAACATGAATATGTTTCTTCTTATGACATAAAATAATTCCACGCTGTTCGTGTCTGTGGGTGAAATGTGAGGCCGGCCGGCTCCTCTGAGCGCTGATTTCCTGTAAATACAAAGCGGAAGTGAGTTTAGCGGAGCCTCCGTTGAGCGTGAGAGAGCAGGAGGAGAGTGAAGCTGTGCTGAGGCAGGTGAGTGTAACACCGCTCTGACATTACTGTGTCTCTGTGGCGGGAACGAGAGGCTCCGTCAGCGGAGGCAACAATTAAGCACTTTAATTATCAAAGTAAAGAACCTAATGTCGTAAGAGGCCGCGCACTCATTGGATAACGACTTGTCAATCTCAAGTTATTAGCCAATGAGCGTGCGGATTCACAGAAAGGCCCGCCCTTATCGAGGGATTTTTAAAACCTAAAATGGCGACAGTGGAAAAGTCGCGCACCGTTTGTTAATATGCGTACTTGCGTGTACTTGCGTTGTCGTGGACTCGAGTATACGCGTGATACGTCATCAGTCACAGACCAAATACTGCTCCGATTCAAAGGCTGTGTCCCAATTCAGGGTATGCACGCTTGAAGTACGCACACTACGCGTACTACAAGTACGGGAAGTGCGGAAGTGAGAGGCTTGTGAAATGGGACGGTCTAGCCTTCGTCGCGCTGTTCAGGTTGCCTAGCAACCATGATACTAACCGCGAGAAATGTTTCATACAGCTTTGTGTGACAGAAATGAAGGAGAAAAAATGTTTTGTTGGTCATTCATTTTTGTCATGACATCACTTTGATTAGTTGAGACCACAGGACTGTAAAACATGATAGTTGGGCTTCATTTCTGTACTGAACAGTCATTTCAAGATTAGTAAATAATAATTAGCTAATGTTGTTCATGAGACTAAAGTCATCTCACTGTGGTAATGTTAATATAATATGGACAATATTATAGTTATTGTCAGATTATATATATATATATATATGTGTGTGTATGTATGTATATATATATATATATGTGTATGTATATATGTGTATGTATATGAGCTTGAACTCTGGGTCAAAGATGCAAGTAGCAGTTATTTATATTTCCTTTATACAGATGTATTATATATAAGAGACAAACATTGTTCTTTTAATATGTTGGCATTACTAAATTTGGCTCAATGCTTATATATATGTGTAAAAAGAAAATGTACGAGCTGTGAAAACGGTTTCTGATAGAATGAAGATCAGACTGATATATTAAATATTCCTTTATTGGGTGAGAAAATCAGACCATGTCATAACTGCTGTAAGTCATACAGAATAGATATCAGAGCCTTAAACAGGCTGACTTCTGCTAAATGGGTCAAACTGGGCAGAAAGTATACAAACACATAACATCCTTATAGAATATGATGTAACACTATAGATCAACTTACCTCAGAATATATAAAGCATATAAACAATTACAGCAATATGATGCAACAAACACAGCAGTGCTACTAATCCAAAATACTCAAAGCTTCATAGAACTGAAACAAACATTTATTTTTAGCTCCATTCTGCTGCTGATACATACTTTAGGTTTGTGAATATGAAACTTGTTGCTGCCTTTCATAGTGTGTAACTTGAAGGCCCTGAGTACTTTCTCCCACACTGAAAACACTGGGATGATAACATTATTTGAACATTACCTAATAAGACTGATTCAGGACAGACAATTAGTTATGTTAAACTTTCCTAGCAGTCCTTCACAAACAGGGAACAGTCTGTCTATTCTCTCCATCTGTCAGCTGCTGCTGGCTCTTCCTCCTCCTCTTCCTCACACACTGCTGAGTTTGTCCTGGTGGATCATCAGGGGTGCAAAGCCTCACAGATGATGTGCAGCAGTGGGTCCCTCAGTCTGTCCTCACTCTGGACACTTGCAGTTGTCACACATGGAAATCAAATGTGTGATAAGCTGCAGGATTCAAACACAAGTGTAACTTATAAATACATGTTCATACTTTTATTCCACAATCAGAGAGAAAGAAACAGAGAGAGAGTGCAGGACAGACAGACAGGTGACAGTCTCAGGTGTATACACTGCTACAAAACAGCACAAGAGAAGGAGGATTTAGTGTTTGTGTTATTACGAGTGCTAAACAAGAAGAGTTCCCAGATGGTGCAGTGGACACATGTGTGACTCCTGTGATTAAAGCATCTTTCTTTCAGCTTAACGAGTGAACCGTCAGCTCGTTCAAACACACGTTAAAGTCCGTTTGGCTCGACACCACCGAACAGAGGCAGCAATATAACATAGCTAACATTAACAGTGCAGTGAATCCTGCTTGTGCCGTGATATTCAGGACTGCAAACCGAGCAGCATCACTGACTTTCAGCTTGTTGTGTTTGTGGATTTATGACTGACTTTAATTATCCATAAAATCATCACATTCTCTGTAAGATAAGGTCGACTATATATATATTTAGAAGTAGAGGCTTTAAAACCAAGTTACCGCTGAAAGTACAAACATCGCTAATGTCACATAACTTTGCCGACATGTGGCCAACAGTAATGTTTTAATGTTCTTAAACATTCGCACATAAATAAGTGACATCATATTCAGTACTTACTTTTGACAGTTCACTCTTCGGCCGCTCCCTTCTGCCGTATTTTGCGGCAAAATTATCCACACCCACCGCCGCGCTATGGATTGTGGGATATATGGGGCCACAAAGCGTGCACCGGACCACGCTTGATATTTGGGGAAATCGACGGCGCATTTGGAGTATGCATTTGAAGTGCACTTTGAATTGGGACAGCCGTTGTCGCGTGGCGGTGACGTACTCACACTTGAAATGCGTACTTCAAGCGTGCAGACCCTGAATTGGGACACAGGCAAGTCTGCATCAGGCCACGTACGCTAAAAGAGTCCGTCAGTGGAGTTCAGGCTGACTTTGTTAAACGGTGACGCCACTTCCTGTTGTCAGTCCCGTCGTGACCGAGCTTTCTGTTGCTCTGATATCTGATATTGATTATAAACAGGCAGAAACATCAGGTCTGATCTGAAAATCTCTTCATAAAAATTGGGTTTAAGTAAACAAAGTTGAGGCCGCACGCTCATTGGATAATGACCCGTCAATGTCAAGTTTTGAGCCAATGAGCGTGTGGAGTCAAATTAAGCCCCGCCCCATCATGATTTTTTTTTTTTTTTTAACTAAAATGGCGACAGAGGAAAACTAATCTGTAGTGATGGGCAGATGAAGCACTGAAGCTTTTTTTTTTTTTTTTTTTTTTTTTTTTTTTTTTAAATTTATGTTTTATTGGTTTTTCTTATTTATACAACATGAACAACATTACAACTTAATCACCGTGAGGGGAGGGGAAGAAAAACAACCAACAAACAGAAACAAAACAAAACACAAAAAAAACACCAGCAAACAGACACAACAACAACAAAAGGAAAAAATAAATAAATCAATAAATAAAAAACAAAAAAAAGAAAATAAAATTAAAAAAAAAGAAAAGAAAGGAAAAAGAAAAGAAAACACCTACCAACAACCAGAAAATGTAATGGGGTTATACAAAATCAGACCTCACATTTTGAATATATTTCATCCATTTGAACCAGTGCTCCTCAAATGTATCCGCCTGCAACTTTAGCCTAAAAATTGTTCTTTCCATAACAAAAATAGTATATATCACATCAATCCACTCATTTATAGTAGGAGTTTCTTCTTTTAACCAATGGCGGGTTATGGCCTTTTTGGCAGCTACCAACAGCACACTACACAAGTATTTATCCGATTTGCATAGATTAAGACTCTCTAAGTTACCTAGATACAATACTGCAAAATAGAATTGTATTTTCTTTTGGAAGATTGTTTCCAGGACCTTATGTATTTCCTTCAAAAATGGAACCACTCGAGGGCATTCCCAAAAAATGTGGAAATGATTTGCTGCTACATGTCCACATTGCCTCCAGCATGTTGTATTGTGAGAATAGCTGGATTTTTGCGCCGGAGTAATAAAATAACGAATTACATTCTTCCAACTGAATTCCCTCCACAAAGGGGAACTTGTTACCGACCACTGCTGCCTACAGATCCCCTCCCATTCCTCTCTTGTTAAGGATAGATTGCCCTCTATTTCCCATCTAGCTTTAACATAACTTGTATCATGACCCCTTAGATTGGTCAGTGAACGATATAATTTGGAAATAATTTTTTGATAGGGTGCATCTCTATATGCATTCTCGAATATATAAATAATTTCTTCATTCTCAGTCAATAATTGGGGATGTTTTAACTTTTTATTCAAAAAGTCCCTCAGTTGCAAATACCTAAAAAAATCTTGATTTTGCAACCCAAACTTTTTCTTAAGATCCTGGAAACTCATCACTTTTCCATCTTTCAACAAAGTACTATACGTGGTAAGGCCTTTATTAGCCCATATTTTAAATGTCGAGTCGGTCTTACTCGGCAAAAATTCTGAGTCATGTGCAAACCATCTAAGCAATCCGGCCCTCTGTATTAATTGATTCTTTTTGAGTACTCTTTTCCATATTTGTGTGGATGCCCTATAGGGCTTCCACACTATTGAGTTCCTGTTTCTCTTTATTCTTTATTCCACTATATTCCAGTTGCTTCCGTACACTTTTTGGCACTTATCTACTCCCTCAGTTTTCAGCCGATTTTCTCCGTTCAAACTCTAAACTGTTCTGCTCTTTTTGCTAATGCCGGCTATGACTTTTGGTGTTTATTACTGTTATACTTTTTAAAATATTACACTTTTTTCCCTTTAATTTGTCCCATTGAAATGAATGGGAAACTTCCACAATTCTGCTAAAACTTGCTTGTTTTTGAAACTTAACTACGTCCTCATGCTTTCACCTAGAAACTCCATTCAAACTTTAAAACGTTCTCAACTTATTGGGCTATTCCTCTCTGATTCAGCTTTTTCAGATCTTCTACCGTTTTAATCTTATCTCTCTTTAAGTTTTCAGTTGCAAAATTGTGATTTTTCAGAAAATACATGCGTTGCTATGGTTGCTATGCAATTAAGTCAGACTGAGTGCTGGTCCGTTCTGAATTTTCTCTTCATGTCTAAACAACTTCTTGCTACTCACTCAATTTCCACTCAACCCCCACAAATTATACATCAAAACGTAGGTATTTTTGCTGGCTTTCAGACAATGTCACTATCTTTATTGTGAGATTTACCGTTTTTTCGCAATTTGCCTCGGAGTGACACAAGGTCTGACAAGTCCCCATTCAAAGTCTATGGGGAGGTTTTGAAATTCAGAGCTGAAATTCTGTAACGGGAGGCATTTTAAAATCGCCATATCTCTTTAACAAAGCAAAGTTAGGACATGAGGCTTGTGCCAATATATCTTCAGACACTGCTGACACTCACAGTGGAAGCAGTTTTTACAATTATCTTACCGTTGAGCAATGAATTACGTTTGTTTGAGGGGTGGAAATCTGTCCTTCTCTCAGTCTTCAAACTCTGGAAATGAAGCCGTTTCTTCTCTCGTCATATCTCCGCGACGAAGGTAGAACGAGCTATGGAAATCGCAGTCAAAATACACCAAAGTCCGCTGATTCACCCAGTACAAGAATTAAGCTGCTAGCCCTCCTAGTTTTTGAGTTACACGACGTTTTGTAACTCCAAAAAACGGCGTTTTTCGCCTCTCACCGCGATCTATTTTCTGACTGCCCAAGTATCTGTCTTTCAGACCGCCGCCCCCTTTCCAGGTGGCGCAATCAGTAATGACACGGCTCTGCAGCTCAAAGGTCGTGGGTTCAATCCCACCTTGGTTCACGTTTTTTTTTTCACTACAAATTTATACACTATCACAGACCTGTAATTTATATTGCTAATTTATTACAATTCTGCAAAGTTTTATGATTTTAGCAGCTTTTCTAATATGGACCTCAGATTCTTGTTAACGCTCCATGGCAGAAACAAGTACACAGCCTGATGAAGCAGACTGAGGCAGTACCTCTGATTGGTGAATTTGAGCAGAACCAGGTTGTTCTTTCATTTCATTTCTTTATTTATTTCACACATGGTTCAACAGTGTTTCTTTTTCTACATACAGAACCTTCTGCCTCTTTTCAGCAGAAATTCTGCTCATTCACCTCATCTCTTGTGTTGGAGTGCCCTCTCGTGGCGCCTTTTGGGTAGTGCCTTAGTAAACGTGAACACTGCAAAGAAGTGGTGTCAGACTGGTTTGTAGTGGAGGAATTTGTTGCCAGTTTCTTTCATCTTTAATCCGTATTCATGTTGTAATGTAGTAGTACCACAATATGGCAGAAACACTATGTTTTGGCACAAATACTTTGATTTGGTATACTTTAGCTTCTTCAGCTTCTTCACCCCTTTTCAGCAAAATTTTCATTTTTTTCACCCCTTTTCAGCACAAATTCCAGCTTTTTTGGCTGTATTCAGAAAAAAGACAAGTCTTTTGAGCAGAAACTCTGCTGATTCATCTCTTTTCAGTGCAAGTTTCTGCTTCTTTGCCTCTTTTCTGCAGAAATTCTGCTGATTCACCTCTTTTCTGCAAAATTTTCAGCCTTTTCACTTCTTCTCAGCACAATTCTCAGCAGCTGCTACTCATTTAGCAAAATTGTCATTTTCTCCATCTCTTGTTTTTGTGTGAATGAGTTTGGTTCAGTGAGATGAGCAGCTGCCTTGAAACCAGAAGGGCCAGGTTCAAATCCCGGTCATGGCAAAATCTGTTTTCAGTTTTCTCTTTTGTTCTGCCTCTTTTCTGCAGAAATTCTGCTGATTTACCTCTTTTCTGCAAAATTTTCAGCCTTTTCACCTCTTCTCAGCACAATTCTCAGCAGCTTCTGCTCATTTTAGGAGAATTGTCAGTCTCTCCTCCTCTTTTTTGAGAGAATGAATTTAGCTCAGTGAGATGAGTAGCTGCCTTGAGACCAGGAGGGCCATGTTCGAATCCTGCTCAGGGCGAGATGTTTTTTTTCACCACCATGCAACTTTTTGCAACTTTTCATCTTTTTCAGCTTTTCAGCAGACAGCTTCAGCGTTAAGGCATCCACACAGCATTTTCGCAGGAAATGCAAATTTTTCTAGTTTTATTGAGCTTACTATCCAAGGGTTACCCGGGTCTCCCAGGAGTCTTAACTCCGAAGGGTCTCCTATCAGTGCCCTGACAGGGAAATTACCTCCCAAGGAAAATTCCACTTCTTTCCATCTTGAACAGTATCCAGGTTTACACCAGCCCACCAGATTTCTTATTTGAGTTGCCCTATAATAGTCATGTAAGCAAGGGAGGCCTAGTCCTCCTTTATCCTTGGGAAGCTGAAGTGTTTTAAACTTAACTCTTGACTTTATACCCGCCCATATAAATCTAGAGAGGATCCTATCCCATTCTACGAAGTATCTATCAGGGTTTTCTATAGTAATCGACTGGAATAAATACAATATCTTTGGGAGCAAATTCATTTTTATGATATCTACTCTAGAAGAGATGGTTAAGTAAGGGGTTAATCACCACCTGCTAATATCGACCATGATATCTTTTTTAAGTGGGGAATAGTTGATTTTTTCCAAACTGTTTATATCCATTGATAGGTTGATGCCCAAATATTTGATTGTTTTTTTATCCCAGCCTAATTTGTATTTGCTGAGTAAATTTTGAGGGGGGCTATAAAAGCTACTAAGGACTTGTGTTTTTTGTATATTCAATTTATATCCCGAGTAGGACCCATACTCCTTTAACACTGACATAAGTTCCATAAAAGATTCAGTAGGTTGTGATAAGTAAACCAAAACATCATCTGCGAACATGGCCAATTTGTGCTCACTTCCAGCAATTTTAATCCCTTTTATTTTATCATTTTGCCTAATCCCTTGAGCCAATGGCTCTATAAAAATGGCAAATAAGAGTGGACTCAGTGGGCATCCCTGTCTTGTGGACCTTTCGAGCTTAAAAGCGTCTGAAAGTTCACCATTAATCTTTATTTTTGCAGTTGGACTATTATACAAAGCCCTCAATATTGTAATGACGGACCCATTAAACCCAAATCTATGCATTACTTGGAATAAAAATTCCCATCTCACAGAGTCAAAAGCTTTTTCAGCATCTAGACTCAGTAATATAGCTGATATTTTATTTAAATTAATGTGTCTAATAATTTGCAGAGTTCTCTTAATACTGTCATGGGTTTGACGCGACCTAACAAATCCAGTTTGATCTAGATTTATTATCCTTGGGATGATCCCTTCAAGTCTCCGTGCTATGATTGACGTAAACAGTTTGTAATCTACATTTAATACACTTATTGGCCTATAATTGGAGCATTCTAATTTATCTTTACCATCTTTAGGTATAATAGAAATTATGGCTTGTTTCCACGAGGGGGGTACTTCTCCCTTCATTAAGACCCAATTAAATGTTTTAAGTAGGACCAGTGTCAAAGGATCCCTTAATTTCGTGTACCACTCCGCAGTAAAGCCATCTGTACCTGGGGATTTGTTTGCCTTGAGTTTAGTAATTGCCAAGTGAAGTTCTTCCCTTGTAATTTGCTTCACTAACGAATTGTTATCTTCTGCTGTAAGTTTAGTGAGATGTAACCTGTCTAACATACTCTCCATTTGATCGTCATTGTTTGTGGGTGGTTGTAAATATAATTTTTCGTAATATCTCTTAAAGCAATACTTAATTTCCTCTATACCCTGCATTTCCCTTTTGGTTTCCGGATCCCTTATCCTGTATATTGTTCTGTCTGCTTGTTGCTTCCTTAATCTATATGCCAATTGTTTCATATATTTAGCTCCCCCCTCATAATATCTTTGTTTGGTCAGCATTAGTTTCTTTTGTACATCTTGAGTATATATCTCATCTATTAGATTTCTCTTTTTTGCCATTTCTAATTTTGTCTTAGTATCAATAGTGTTTTTATGTATGGCCTCTAATTGTAATAGTTCCGACTGCAACTTCTGGAGTCTTGCAACTTTGAATTTTTTAATATTAGAGGTTATAGCAATAACTTTTCCTCTCATCACTGCTTTGCACGCATCCCACAATATCGGTGGAGGCAACTCATCTTTATCATTGAATTCCAGGTATTCAGCAATATCTTTTGTCAACTGTTCACATGTCGATTCATTCAATATACTAGAGTTTAATTTCCAGTTGGTTATTTTTCTCCTTTGAGTAAGATTTAAGGATAAGTATAGAGGGCAGTGGTCAGAAACGTCCACTGACCCAATGTGACACTCCTGTATTCTATTCATATCGGTACCAAAACTGAGGAAGTAGTCAATTCTCGAATAGGTTTTATGTGGAGATGAGTAGTAAGTATAATTCCTTACTGTTGGGTTAAAATGCCTCCAAATATCCACCAATCCCATCTCCTCTATCAGAAAATTCAGTTTTCTAGTTAATTTTTGTGATTGAGATATTCTCATCCCCGATGCGTCCAGATGTGGTTTTAGAGTGATATTAAGGTCTCCTCCACAGACAAGTAGACCCTGTGCCTCTGTCACTACTTTCTCGAATACTTGCTTATAAAAATCAAATGTGGAACCAGGGGGAATATAAACATTATACAACGTAGTCAATTCCCCGTCCAATTTGCCCTGTACCATGATAAATCTGCCTTCTCTATCCCTAATTGTAGCAAAATGTTCAAAGATAACCCTCCCTGATATTAAAATGATCACCCCTCTCGTATGTCTTAAACCATTTGAGGAATAATAAGCATGCTTGAAACCTTGTCTCTTAAGTTTCTCGTGCTCAAGGCCCACCAAGTGAGTCTCTTGTAGAAATGCCACATCAATATCCTTTCTTTTAAGTTTACTAAGAATTTTCCCCTGCTTTGCTGGGCTTTGGAGCCCATTTACATTAAGTGAGAGTACCTTTAACATTGGGCTTTATTATAACACCAGATAGAGCCTTGAGTGTGTGTTCCAAATGTCACTGAGGTAAAACATTGTGCCCCCACTGTTAACACCAAACTAAAACAAATACACAAAAACAATAGAGCCTCCAAATACTCAGGGTCATTCGACCCCTTTAGGTCCCTGTTGGAGGGAGGAGAGAAAGGACCCACCATAAGGTGGGGGCTCTCCCTAGTGTTGTGGCGACTATCCAGCAGGTTCATCCCACTTACACTAGATGAGTCCAACATATATAACAACTTATAAATCTGTTCAACTGAACTGTCAACACACCGACTTGAACAACAATGAAACCAAATAGTACACAGCAAATCCAGCATGTCCAAATTAACACTATCAGATTTGATTTCAACACTATTAAAGTGTCTATATGGGTCCACACCAGAGAGTGTTATTTTAACTCTTTTTGGAGAGTTGGTCAGTTAACTCTGATTCAGTGTTAAACACCAAATCTTTCTGGAGTTGATAATTTAACACTTACTAATGCTAACTAGGTGTTAAGAGTTTATATATTAACTCTCAAAGAGTATTTTAGTTTAACTACATAAGAGTTATCTTCTAATTAATTCTAAAAAGTGAAAATTCTACTGTTCTGAAATTCTAGAAATTCCTTTGGAAATAAACATTAAAAAGATGCAATGGTTTTTGAAAAACATTTATTCTGAACTGTGCACCACAATTTCAAAACATTTTCTGAAAGATGTAACAATGTACATGTTCTCACTTTCATTAGAATTTTGTTTATCAAAAAGTCTGACATAGGTGAGCTGGTAAATGCAAATAAATAACAGCATTCTCATCACTTATTTCTTCAATACAATATGCATGTCCTTCATTCGTCACTTTGTGGAACTTCAACGCACTTCTGCTCTCCCCCATATTCCACCTTCATATTCACGGCATATTCTGTGTGGAGATTGATTAAAAATCGATTAAAAATTAGTTGACACTAATTAATTGCACAAAAAATCCGGTAATCAATTGCAGCACAGTAGAAAAAGGAATCATTTTTGAGCCATTACTTGTGTAAAGTATTTTCCCAAAAGACAAGGACACAGACAACAGGTAATACCGAACCAAATTTAAAACCTCAACCTTTTTCATTTTTACCTAAACCGTGTGCACAAAACTCTGGAGGGATCTAAATGCTAACATAGAACCCAGTCAGGACATATATAGAAAAAGTAGCTGCTGTTTGCTCGTTTTGTTTTGTTTTTATAGGAGATCGTTTTCAGGCTTCAAGTAGCACCATTATACCAACATTTCACATTCTAGACATTGTTTTAGGTGTATTTAAGTTGACCAAAAATTTGACTGAAAATTCACATGCAAGCTTTTTTCAAGGCTGTAGTATTTGCCTGCAAACAATACCTTTCAGCTAGCTAAAACAGAATATCATGCTATCACCGAGCAACATGGCTAATGCCTTTCACACAGCTTTGTCTCAACTCCAAAGAGCCACAGAAGTAAAAGCTAATAATAATAAGTGAAACAATCTTTGAAAAAATGACTTACCAAGCATGGAAAACAACTCAGAAATATGTAGAGCAAAATGTTCTTAAACGGCTTCACTTGAGCTTGGATCAGAATCTGTGGTGCTGGGGGCGGAGTCTGTGAATTTACTCTATTAGTGTCATAGCCCCTCTAGGAGTTCGGAGTTAAGAGCTCAAGAGTTAATATTTCCATTGTAACACCTCCAGATTTGACATAGAAACACTCATTTTTAACACTCGGTTTTAACTACTATAATTTTACACCTCAGAGTTACATTAAAGGAATGTGACTCTACTAAGAGTAAAATTAACTCTACTTTTGTAAGAAGACTACTAACACCAATACATTTAACACTTTTGAATTTGCTGTGTACATATTACCTTCTTATATAGTCTGCTTGCTTGTGAATATAGCTCTTATCCTCTTTGTCGTTCATATTTAATAGTCTCTTCTAAATTCCCGCAGTTTGCGTTGGACTCGAGTTTCCATTCGTGGCCCTCTGTCCCTCTCCGTATCCACTCCATGCCATGAAAATGCATTAAGTACTCTCTCTTCGATGCTGGGTCCCGGATTTGCACGTGTGGGGGCCACCTCAATGCCCCGTGCTCTCAGTTCCTTCGCGGCGTCCTCTGCGTCCTCGTAAGTCGGTGGACCGGTGCTCCAGTGGATGCGAATCCGCGTGAAGGGCGTTTGGAACCGAATGTTCCTCTCTTTTAGTGCCTTTTTTATTCCCGTATAAGATTTGCGTTTCTCCATGACTTCATAGGCGTAGTCGTGGTCGAAAAAAATCTGCTTATTTCCAAACAATACTTTTTTCTTCCAGGCGAGCCTAAGGACCGTCTCTTTTACATCAAACTGAAGGAAATTGATGATTATGGATCTCGGTGTCGCGTCTGGCCCAGGTTTACGTGACAGGGCTCTATGTACTCGCTGGATCTGGAGGGACATACCTTCGGGTAGGGACAATTCTTTCTGAAGCAGACCTTGTACGAAGGCAAATATCGACTCGCCCTCTGCGTCCTCGGGTACCCCGTAAATTCTAATATTATTCCTCCTGGATCTGCTGTCCAGGTCAATAACCTTTTCTCGAAGCTCGCGTTGTCCTTTCAATAGACCGAGTAGGGCCTCTTTCGTCACTATTCCACTCTCCTCTATCTCGGCTATACGTCCCTCTGCCTCCGCAATAGCCTTACCCTGTGACTGCTGTGTAGCCGCACATTCGAGTAGCTTTTGATTTAGTTCCTGCTTAAAAGCTGCCAACTCGTCTGCCAGCTTTTTGCCAATGTCCTCCGTGAGTCCCAACAATGATTCTTGGACTTTATCTTTAAAGCTGCCAAGTTCCTTGGCCACTTTGGCGATCTCCCGGAGGATAACGCTTTCTCCTCCAGACTCCGGCAACCCTGACTGGTGGCTAGATAGCAAGCAGCTGCCATCTTCCTTGTCGTGTGGTTCCATTCTTTCTTGGATCTTTGCCTCCTCAATCTTCGACTGATGCGTAGTTTTCTGTCCTCTTTTAGATTTTCCCTTTTTCATCCCTTTTTGACAGGGCTGACCTTAATTTTTCAGAGTCTGGAGGCCTTAATTTAGTTCAGTTGGAACAGAACTCGGAGACTATGCGTCCATTGCGCTCTGAACCGGAAGCTCGTTTTCGAAGCACTGAAGCTTTTCATCCAATTGGTTCACCCCAGCGCAAAGCTTCTTGAAGCTTCATTTGCTCTAGTAGGACATCTAGTGGACGTAAAAATATTAGTTGGCATGAATTTGAAGAGTGTGGCATTTTGCACAAAGCCTGTAAATGTCAACAACAAAAGGAGTGTGTAAAACATCTATATTGTAGTGATGGCAGTATACTGTGTATATTTATACTGACAGTATGGAAAATGATTATTTGGAAATGCTTAAAATAGAAATGATCATTTACTGTGAGGTGAAGTGTGGTTGGGGTGTGGACAGTGGTTGTGCTTTTGTAACGTTGAGGTATGGACAGCTACACACTCCTGCCTGTTCACATTTTATTCTGTAAAAACTACATTGTCACTGCTTTTATGACCTTTTTAGTGGGGAGAACATAGCTAGGATTTAATGATTTAACAAATCTTTTAAATCCTTTGTCCTCCACAATGCTAAATGGCTGGGAGTCCTCAATCACCATGCTAACCAGGTCTCCATCTATTTGAGATTGTTCTCCTGAGGAAAGACAATAAAAACAAAGCACAAATATAAATGTCACACACGTAACTTATTACAGTTGTATAATATTGTTATATCATTTAGTAACATTACAGCAGCGCTATATTATCATGGCATTTGATGGCTCACCTGGTCTTGCTCGATCAGCGTTAACCCCGCCCCCTGAGTTTGATGGGTGAGGTTGACAGATAAAATTAATTCATGGTGAGAGCCAGGCGCCAGGACTGCCAAAATGAAATAAATAAATATATCATTAAATAATTAATTAAATGTGTCAATAATTAATTAAAATGTGAAATACATAAATAATTAATTAAATGTGTCAATAATTAATTAATTAAATGTGTCAATAATTAATTAAAATGTGAAATACATAAATAATTAATTAAATGTGTCAATAATTAATTAATTACATGTGTCATAACTATTTATTTAATTAATTAATTCCAATTTTAATTAATTATTGCCACATTTAATTAATTATTTAATGGTGTATTTAATTAATTCATTATGGCAGTCCTGGCGTTCCATACCATCACTACTAATCTGTCAATAATACTGATCCAGGAAGTAGTTTACAGAGCAGAGGCTGTTCTCAGTTTTTATTACTTTTATACATCATTTATTCAACAAGTTAAAAATAAAGGTAGAACAGAACTCCCACTGACATTAAAATATCTTTAGAGACAAACTGCAACGATATAACAATAATTTTTTTAAAGGTAGTTCAAGTCATGAAAAAGTTTTGATTGTTATGTAGAACACAGAAGATACAACAGCACAGTCATAGATATAGTTGTAAATCAGGCCATTTCTGTACTTTATATATAACACACACACAGAAATATCGGCAGCCACTTTCAATCGTGACACTAGAAAATGTTCACTTGTTCCACTGACAGAGTTTTTCACTTATTACCATCAGAAACATCTTGTATTAATTAAGAGATCAGCCAATGGAGTCACTGTCTTCAAACAAGTTCATATATCTCAGTGAAACGTTACGATTCAGGTTGTGTTCTTCTTGGTGCTGGAGACAGTGTAGGAAACATGTGGTCTTACAGGCTTAACGTGACACAGTCTGTCAGCAGCCTACAGACGGTGTGTCGGGGTCTCAGGATCAGAGTTTACCAGAGAGAGAGGCCTTTAGTTTAATGAGGTCACTTCCTGCAGTGACGCTCAGCTTCTCTCCAAATTAGCCGTAACATGTGGGCTCCTCGCCGTGATGATGATCCCAGTCTGAGCTCCTTCATCAACCTGATCATGTAGCTATGACAACGTTTGTCTAAAGAGCACAAAGAGCTGATAAACACATGAAGTGTAGGAAACATCAGTCGCACTCTGAGGATGATTGTCAGCACGCTGGCAGCTTACCAACCTGTGAGTGGTCCTCCTGATGACCAGCAGGGTCATGTGACCGCTTTGCCTCAAGTTTCTCCCACTGTGTTTGTTGACCTGTTACCCACTGCCACGCTGGTTAATGTGACTGAATGTGATCTCTCTCTGTGTGTGTGTGTGTGTGTGTGGAGGTCAAACCCTGTGAATAATGTGATGGTTTTGGTGTTTTTGTAAAGACTCTGAGCCTCTAAAATGACTGTTTAGGGCCAAAGCTCCAACATTAGAGTCGGTGTGATGCTTCCACTACAACAGCACTGTGTGTGTTTACCTCTCAGACTAACTCCACCCTGACATCAAGAAGATGGAGGAAGAGGACGGAGCAGCAGCTGCAGCATCCAGCTGTGTGTCTGTGAGGAGTGACTGGTTTACACAAACACCTCTGCATTACAGTCATGGACCTGCAGCAACAAAGTAAGAACACGACTGACTTTATTAGTCATTTAAACATAACCATGAGAGAATCATTGATCTGAGTTTGGTTTCTTGTTGTTTTCCTGCTGAGATCTCTGTCAGTTTAAGTGAAGTCAGTGCAGCAGAATCAGAAGAGCTGAGAACAAACTGACTTCATTCATATCACTGACAGAGAAACTGGCTGATGATTGGCTGACCTGTCAGCGTTATGAGGCAGCCACAATATCACAGAGTGATCAGCTGATCACAAGGCTGTCAGAGAGAACTTATCCTGATGTTTGTGTTTGCAGAGGTCAGAGGTCACAGTCTCCAGTATCCAGCTGTGTGTCTGTGAGGAGTGACTGGTCCAGAAGAAAACCTCCAGACTTCAGTCATGAACCTGCACCAACAATGTTCTTCAGTCATGGAGCTCAGCTGACCATGTAAGAGAGCTGCTGACTCACAGAGTTCAAAGGTTGTTTGCATTTGGGAGCCAGTTCAGCTCACCTGGTTGAGCAGGTGACCATATATCACAGGTTTGATTCCAACCATTAGCCTCTTGCTGTGTGTCCTCCCTCACTGTCTCTGTCCTCTTTCCTGTCTGAAAGGTCCTCGCTGTCCTCTCAGACAAAGGCAAAAGAGGATGTTTAAAAGTCTATTCTGAACTGAGGTCAGAACATTTTGCTCAGTTTCTTGCTTTTCAGAGCTGTTTTAACAGTTTTCAGAAAAGGGCTGTCATGATGGTAGACTTTGAAAGTTGCCCAGGAAAGGACTCAGTACCCTTTCCAATGTTCTCCGTCCATTCTCTTCCTCTTATCAGGGTTGCTGGGGGGCTGGAGCCTATCCCAGAAAGGCTCAGGAGTCCACATAGAGTGGGTGATGTTGGCTGCACAGTCTGTATGTAGTTGATGCCAGACTTTTCTCTGCTACAGTCAGGAACTTTAAAAGAAACATGTTAGTTTTTACACACAAATAACTGTTACCTATCAAAACAATATAGACAGTCAGGACTGAAAATGTGTGTTGCTGAGCTCAGACATTATCATTTTATTATTAGCCATAGCTGCTAGCTGCTACCTTATTGATAATATAAATGTAATGTGGCTATAAGCTAAAGGCCAGAATGTCTGCACAATGTTATCGAATCTGGATGTTTGTCACTAACAGTAAATGATTTTAGTGATAAAGAAATGTGTTCACAGACAGAGGAAGAGGAGTGGTGTTTGTGAGGCGGAGCAGCTGCCCTGCTGTGCTTTGTGTCAGGACGTCCTGAAGGATCCAGTCTCTACCAGCTGTGGACACTGGTTCTGCAGACAGTGCATCTCCTCATACTGGGACCAGTCTGCTTCATCAGGAGACTCCTCCTGTCCCCAGTGTGGAGAAAGATCCAGAACCAGAGCTGGACTGCAGACAGCCAGTCAGAGCAGCTGTGTACAAAGTAAGACTGAACATCTGTCTGCTGATGGACTCATTTCTGAAAACTGGACTTCTTGTTGTGTTGTTCAGACATTGAAGAGTTTTCTTTCTCTTTAGTCTCATTGTTTTTCTTTCTTTCAGCAGATGTTGGTCTGCAGGAGGTTTTAGATGAACATAAGATCAGTCTGAGGAGGAGATGTGAACGTGTGACTGAAGGAAGTGATGAAACAGGAAGTAGAACCCTCCTCAACAGGATCTACACTGAGCTCTACATCATAGAGGGACAGAGTGAAGAGGTTCATACCCAACATGAGGTGAGGCAGCTGGAGACAGCTTCCAAGATGGACGCCCTCCATGACACTCCAATCAGGTGCCAGGACATCTTTAAAGCCTTACCTGACCAACAGAGACCCATCAGAGTGGTTCTGACCAACGGCGTAGCTGGCATTGGAAAAACCTTCTCAGTGCAGAAGTTCACTCTGGACTGGGCAGAGGGCTTGGAGAACCAACATGTCAGTGTGGTGGTTCTGCTTTCATTCAGGGAGCTGAACCTGATCAGAGATGAGCAGTACAGTCTTCTGGAGCTGCTCCATGTTTTCCATCCAACATTACAGAAGGTCACAGCAGAGACGCTCGCTGTCTCTCAACTTTTGTTCATCTTTGACGGCCTGGATGAAAGCAGACTTTCATTGGATTTCACCAACAGGAAGCTGCTGTCTGATGTCACACAGAAGTCATCAGTCAGCCAGCTGCTGACAAACCTCATCCAGGGGAATCTGCTTCCCTCGGCTCTCGTCTGGATAACTTCCCGACCTGCAGCAGCCAATCAGATCCCTCCTACATGTGTTGACAGGCTAACAGAAGTACGAGGCTTCACTGACGCCCAGAAGGAGGAGTACTTCAGGAGGAGATTCAGTGATGAAGAGCTGTCCAGCAGAATCATCTCCCACATGAAGATATCCAGGAGCCTCCACATCATGTGTAGTATCCCAGTCTTCTGCTGGATCACTGCTACAGTTCTGGAGCACATGTTGACTACAGAGCAGAGAGGAGAGCTGCCCAAGACCCTGACTGACATGTACTCACACTTCCTGCTGGTTCAGACAAAGAGGAAGAAGAACAAGTACCATGAGGGACATGAGACGAGTCCACAGGAGCTGACGGAGGCTGACAGGGAAGTTCTTCTGAAGCTGGGGAGGCTGGCGTTTGAACATCTGGAGAAAGGAAACATCATGTTCTACCAAGAAGACCTGGAGCAGTGTGGTCTGGATGTGACAGAGGCCTCGGTGTACTCAGGAGTTTTTACAGAGATCTTCAAAAGAGAGTTTGTGATCTTCCAGAAACCAGTCTACTGCTTTGTTCATCTGAGCATTCAGGAGTTTCTGGCTGCAGTCTACATGTTTCACTGTCACACCAACAGGAAGACAGAAGTGCTGAAGGACTTCCTGGAGATGTGCTGGGATGAGTCATCTTTGGATGATTTCCTATTTTTCATAATGAAGAAATCCCTGCAGAGTAAAAATGGCCACCTGGACCTGTTTGTTCGCTTCCTTCATGGCCTCTCTCTGGAGTCCAACCAGAGACTCTTAGGTCGTCTGCTGGGTCAGACAGAGATCAGTCCAGAAATCCTCTGGATGGTTATCCAGAGTACCATTTACAACCTGAAGAAGATGAACAATGATAAAATCTCTCCTGACAGAAGCATCAACATCTTCCACTGTCTGATGGAGATGAACGATCTCTCATTATTTCAGGAGATCCAAGAGTTCCTGAAGTCAAAATACAGATCAGAGAAGAAACTCTCTGAGATCCAGTGCTCAGCTCTGGCCTTCATGCTGCAGATGTCAGAGGAGGTTCTGGATGAGTTGGACCTGCAGAAGTACAAAACATCAGAGCGGGGACGACAGAGACTGATTCCAGCTGTGAGGAACTGCAGAAAGGCTCGGTGAGTCCAGATGTGATCATTAACATCATTAATTACTGTAGATTAGTAGTTTAGTTCTTCAGATATACACAGTAATAAACGACTCTCATTAGTTTGAGTTTCTCAAATAAAATGATATTTTCTGTTGATCAGGAAATGTGTGTGTGCACTTAGCATGACCCTGCATTGGTAGTCGTACGCTGTGTGTTGTAGACTCACGTCTACATGTAGTACCCGTGTTGTGTCATTAGGGGGCAGTATTTTAAATCTGCTGCTGCTGTTGTTGGTCATTCAGACGCTGCTGTTAGAGAGAAGACAGAAATAAGAATGTATGAAGAGCTTCTTTGTAGTGAAGTGAACTCTAATGTTAAAAACAGAGACAAATATCCAGAGCAGTCACCGTCTGAGCTTCTCCTCTGACTACAGACAGAACTACAGACACAGAGTTTGGTGGCATAAACATGGTGAGTGAGGATGAAGGCTCTGAGGAAGACTCTGGTTTAGTGTGATTAAAGTGTGATGTACTGATGAGTGACAGTGCTGTGGGTCAGAGTGAGGGCTCAGAGGTGAACCAGCTGTGCTCTCTTACTGCCAACAGTGGGACAAACTGAGTGAGAAGACACTGCTGACATCTGGACTGAACATGTGTCAAATATGTGAGCAAACGCTGATGTCACAGCAGCACATGGATTCACTCTCATTCCTGCTGCTGCTCCTAATGACCAATGTATGACTTCATTTCCTCATTAATCACAGAGCTGATTGTTCAATGTTTAGTTGTTGCTGCTGAAATGTCGTCCCTATTTTCTGCTGATGGAATTCACTGGTGTGTTTTTGGCTGCTGTTTACATCCCTAAGTAATCTCTGGAAGCGCTGGCCAAACGTCATGATGTCATCAGTGCTTTATAGATGGTGGGAGGTTTAGGTTCCTAGGTTTACGTTTAGGTTCCTAGGTTTAGGAACTTGTTAGGTCCCGCGGACCTCTTTTAGATACGCGCAGAATATTTTTCTATTCGAGATCGCTGCAAAAAGTGCAACCTTACCTAATGTCCACCCTACTGTTAGTCATTTCAGTCAGCAGACTCCGGAGAATACACAGTCCTAGTCTTGTTAGACCTTAATTCAGCCTTTGATACAGTCAATCATACCGTCCTGATAAACAGACTGAGATACCTGGTTGGGATGTCTGGCTCTGTTCTAGACTGGTTTTCATCTTATATATCTGAAAGGAGTTTTAGTGTGTCTGCAAACCAGATTGTGTCGGAATCTACAGAGTTGTTGTGTGGAGTTCCTCAGGGCTCTGTGCTGGGACCTATTCTGTTTTTAATATACATTCTTCCTTTAAGCCAGATAATACAGCAGTTTCCTGAAGTATCTTATTATCTTTTTGCTGACGATATTCAGCTATATTATTCATTTAAGCCTGCTGAAGCTCATAAGCTCATTAAACAATGGTTGAACAATAATTGCTTACAGCTGAACCCGGCCAAAACAGAAACTTTGATTATTGCACCAGGCAGTGCAATACCCGATATTAAACGGTGACTGGGTGACTTAGGTTCCTCACAGAAACATAACCTTAGAAACCTGGGTGTTATTTTTGATGAAGCTTTTTCTTTGGAGGGACATTTAAATCAGATAGTAAGAACCTGCTTTTTTCTCTTGAGGAACATTTCAAAACTTAGATCCATCGTGTCAACAAGTGAACTCGAGATGATAATACATGCTTTTGTCTCTACAAGACTTGACTACTGTAACAGCCTGTTTACTTGTCTAAACAAGAAAGGGCTGCCTTGTCTACAGGTTGTTCAAAACTCTGCAGCGAGGCTACTGACCCGCTCGAACATGGATGCTCATATGACCCCTGTTTTAAAGTCGCTGCACCAGTTTGTAAGGGTGCCATTTGTGAGTAGCTAATATCCGCCGAAGGGATGTTCGACTAATGCCACTCTCCAGTGACATGCAGCGAGTGCTACGCTGTGGGCTCTTGCTGAATGAAGCTAGGACAGCCACTGATGTTTCTTCATTAGTGACAGTTTTCTTGCGTCCACATTTTGGCAAATCCAACACTGAACCAATTTCATGAAACTTAGCAAGCAGTTTGCTAACTGTAGCATGGGAGATGGGTGGTCTCGTAGGGTGTCTTGCATTGAAATCTGCTGCAATGACCCGCTTACTGCGTTCACCAGATATCAACACAATTTCGATCCGCTCCTCACGTGTTAACCTCTTCGACATGTCAATGGCTGTGAACAAAGAGAAACTTGTAAATAACTCATGAAAGAATAAAGTTACGTTGAAACCAAGCACACCATTGTTTTTCTTGTGACATTACCAATAAGTTTGATGTGTCACATGGCCCTCTTCCTATTGAAAAAACAAAAGTTGTATCCAAGATGGCCGACTTCTAAATGGCCACCATGGTCACCACCCATCTTGAGGAGTTTGCCCCCTCACATATACTAATGTGCCACAAACCGGACTTTAATATCACCAACCATTCCCATGTTATTACGGTGTATCCATATAAATGGCCCACCCTGTACTTTTAAATACTCTAGGAACAACAAATAATACACTCCACTGCTGTGTAATCAAATATTGTAAATGTAAATGTTATCAGGAAATGATCAGATCGGTTTCTCAGATCGGTTTCTGGTAGTTAGAATGACTCGGGGGTGTTGATTCATTTAAACTAACATACTCATCCTGCTGCAACCAGGTTTCTGTAAGGCAGAGTAAATCGATTTGTTGATCAATTATTAAGTCATGTACTAACAGAGACTTGGAGGAGAGAGACCTAATATTTAATAATCCACATTTCACTGTTTTACTCTTTGGTTCAGATGTGGATACTGTATTGTTCTTTCTTTGTGATTTTTTATGTTTAAGTTGTTTATTGCTGGTTTTTAGTTTGTTTTTTGTCTGTTTGGGAGCTGACACAGTCTCTATGGAGATGGGTTTTTGGGGGGGTAGCAGGAGGAGAGAAGCTGCAGAGAGGCGTGTAAAACTGCAACTCTGCTTCCTGGTCATATTTTCGGGGGTTTAATAAATTTGTCCATATTTCTAGAAATGGTAAATGGACTGATTCTTATATGGCGCTTTTCTACTCTCACGGAGTACTCAAAGCACTCTATACAACATGCCACATTCACCCAGTCACACCCATTCTCACAAGCACTGACTCTAAACTGAGTGCTGTCTAACCACATTCACACCCATTCATACTCCGATGGATGCATCGGAGAGCAAGTTGAGGTTAGTATCTTGCCCAAGGATACTTGGCTTGCAGACTGGAGGAGCCAGGGATCGAACCACCAACCTTCCGATCAGTAGGTGACCTGCTCTACCTCCTGAGCTACAGCCACCCAATGAGAGCTGCTCCATCCAAAGTGGGATGGATGCCGTCTCTCCTAACAAGACCGGGTTTCCTCCAGAAGGTTTGCCAATTATCTATGAAGCCCACA